>JAWQFJ010013088.1:0-10000 GCA_034096865.1 Theodoxus fluviatilis | reverse complement strand
CCATTTCTTCGTTTTTCATTTCAGAAAAATAACTTTATAAAATTTTGCTTCCGCTAATAGCGAGCTTTTATATCAATATTAAAAAATGTTTGCCCGGTGATGTTGACGATTTTCAAACGATGAACCATGACAGCAGCAATGAAACGAACATCATCATCATCAGCAGCAGCAGCAGCAGCAGCAGCATCGTCATCGTCATCATCATCATCATCATCATCATCATCATCATCATCACCACCACCACCACTATAACTATCATCATATCGTCATCGTTGTCGTCGTCGCCGTCATCATCATTGTCATCATCATCATCGTCGTAATCGTCGTTATGATTGTTGTCGTCCCTTCATTTCCATCATCACTATACTGCAATCCATACCACCATGCACAAAAAGCTCACGAATGTTGTAAATCATCATACTAAAGACGACTGTTTATTTCGCCTTTTGCCACGCTTAACGTGAGAGGGAGGAGGGAATGGGGGGGGGGGGGGGGGGGGAATCGCAAGGATTTCTCCTAATTCGTTCCATTCATATAGAGGGGGCACACGAGACTTCGATCGAAATCAGTAATGTACGTTCTAAACTTTGGCGGGATTTCCTTGAGTACATCACCATTAAAAATGTACTAGCTCCCCGGACCTTCGAACAAATCAACAGCAAGCCGTTGTCTAAGCTATCCGTGTTGCCTATCGATTTCGCTTTGCCACGGAGGTAAATTGCTGTTACGTGTTTCGTGCCATTAGACTAGAACCTTTGCATTCTTCCCTGGCGCGGCTAACAACTGGGGATGATTTCCGGTCGCTCAGTTCTCCAGAGACTCACGTCGTAACTGTTGGCTGGCAGCATCGTTGGTTGCCCGCCATTGCCCTACTGACTTATTCAACGTTCTGAGAGGAGAGGGGATGCGTGTTAAGTGAAAGGGCAGTTAAAGAAGTGAACTTAGAATGAGGGTCAAGCGTGGTAGACAATGCGTGTGGAAGGGGTAGTGAAAACTAAGTTATCACGTATTGGGTTTACGCATCGAGTCATGTGGTACAAACCCTAATTAGATTACATAAAATACAAAGTTATTGCCACTCACGATGTAAACGAGAAATAGGCGTCTTTAGCCCTTGGCAACAGACACAGAGATACAATGATACTTTTCAGAGTCGGATTACTCATCAGTCGTTTGGAAGAGCCACACAACTTCATGCAGCTGACAAGGAAAAGGAAGACATCAGCGTGGACATTTCTTGCCTTCAATGCCTGCAAAGAACTTCGGTGGTATTTCCGACGAGTCTCGAAAGAATGAGCTTGTACCGATTGGTCCATTGAGAAAATGCCACCGAGCAAAAAACCAGTTACAATAAAAACTTTAGTTTCTATCAGGGTCGTATGTACACATTTAAAAAGCAGTTTTATCGACAATGCCCGTTTTCAGTACACACATTAAAGAAGCATAAATCGTGAAACCACAGCACATCAAACCGATGTTGAACATTTTATGCAAACCCCAACCCGACTCACAGCCCTAACGCACCATCCCCCATCCCCCAAAAAACAAACCCAAACAATACTCTGGCAAAATAATGTGTGTTTTCAAAAGTCAAACTTCTCAAGAAAAGCAAATCCTTCGTTACCGTCTGCAGTGATCAAATGTTTACGGTGCCCCATATGTAATTCAGTTCAACATACAGCTGCAGACCCCAGATGACTCTCTCATTAAATACAACCTCTGGCTCCTTAATTTTCAGACTGCCCTTCAGGAAGGGGCAGCGTTCAGCAGCCAAAAAGCCCACCGGGGGCTTCAAGATAGGGTTAAGTCATTAAGATCCGACGCTGCGTTCAAACCAAACTGGCAGACCCGAAGACCAAACTCACGTGCAGGAAGAAACTGGTCGCCACACCCTGCCTGTAACTCCGATAGGTATGTAAACACTCATCGACCAATCAAAGAGAAAAAGCAGCATTCAGCCCTCCCTTACCGTTTCCTGGCAGCCTAGAACCACCACCCCACCCCCACCCCCACCCCCCACCCCCCACCACCCGTGGATCTAAGCATGCATATGGACTCACCATGAAATGCGACGATATTCTATGGTCTGAATGTGTATCTGCGGAGCCATGAACTGGTAAGAATTAGAATCCTCCACTCAGCCAGGGCAACCCAGAGAAATGAGTGACTTAATTAATTAACAGGAAACAGGCAAAGTTGAATACTGGAGATGTCAGAGATGTCTCGTCCGTCACGACCTAATCGCCAAGACCGAAACATCGACATTCAAAATTCAAGGAAAAGTTTTGTTGTGTCCGGGCAATTCGTAAGGGACCAAATTGCCGTCTTTGATCTTTACGCAGGCAGCCAAGTTTGACCTTAAACTAGTCAGCGAATCGATAGAGTATAAAAGCGAAGAAACGCAACGCTGCACCTACAGAAACACCAGCGCAAGAGGTGCTGCGAGTGTGTTTGTCCCCATATGAAAAAAGTATGTTGATTGAGCGAATATAGACACAGCAGGCCCCAGGTCACCATTCCCTTGCCAGCACTTGCTGACGTCTGTCTTCATCCAATCCCGTTGTGTGCCTTCCCAATCACGTAGTACGTAATGGAAACTGGGCACCCAAACCATGACGACAGGCTTGTTTTGCTTACACGAGAGAGAAAGAGAGACAGAGAGAGAGAGAGAGAGAGAGAGAGAGAGAGAGACATAGACACACCCACGCACGCACATACACACACACACAGACAGACGAATAAACAGACGCACGCGCACATACACAGAGAGAGAGAGAGAGAGAGAGAGAGAGAGAGAGAGAGAGAGAGAGAAAGAAAGTGTTTTGTTCAACGAAGTATCCACACGACCACGCCGAGAGAGAGAGAGAGAGAGAGAGAGAGAGAGAGAGAGAGAGAGAGAGAGGCAACCAGGTAGGCAGCAAAAGAGACAGTGAGGCAGAAAATCAGAGACAAAGACCAACTCGAATGGCATCTCGCTATTGTGCAACTTCTCCACGACTACGTTAAAGCTAGCGGACATACACGATAAGTGTTTCAGCGTTGTGAGAATGCGGGTATGCTGGCTGGCGAGGTTGGAAGTGGTTTGTGAGGATGAGATTCGGCTCTCATATCACGCGCGTTTAACCCTACTTCAACGTAGCCGACACTGGGGAGAGAGAGAGATAGAGAGAGAGAGAGAGAGACAGAGAGAGAGACAGAGAGAGAGACAGAGAGAGAGAGAGAGAGACAGAGAGAGAGACAGAGAGAGACAGAGAGACAGAGAGACAGAGAGACAGAGACAGAGAGAGAGACAGAGAGACAGATAGAGATAGAGACGGAGAGAGAGAGACAGAGGGAGAGAGAGAGACAGAGAGAGATAGGAAGAGGCAGAGAGAAAGAGAGAGAGAGAGAGAGAGAGAATCCCTTGGTAATTCTCACAGCCAGATTTTGTTTCCAGGCACTAAACCTGCATTGTACAAAAAATGAGGTATGTCAAAAGCCCCCAACAATAATTTACACACCACAGTACTTCAGACACTCGCCTGGTGGGCAGCCACCCTTCCCTCAAGAGCTCTCACCTGAGGCATTAATGAGGATCCAGCGAAGCGCAGTCCTGACCAGTTGAGAGCTATGGAATGCAGTTGATGATGCGGTTCGCATGTTGGTTGGCATGAAGACACCAGTGCTGAGCAGAGGTGACTTTGGTTATTCAATGAACAAAATCTTTAATCGTCCACTTTCTCACTTGAAATGCCATCTTATGTGTTCATTTTGCAAGTTGATTCTCCAAATGGGTATTAGTTGACGAAATGCCATACAAATCTAAGACATTTAAGCACATCATCGACAACGCCTAGGAGAACACGCGAGATATCCGATTTGTGTCCCAGTTTTAAGCTACAGAACTCGACATATATATACTACTTCTTTCAGAATGACAGTCTTCTTGATGATACATTGATTTTGATCAGTTTTCGCGCTCCTGGACAGGATATATTTGTTAATAATCCTTTCCCTATCCAAAACCTTTGTGCACATAACTGCTGCTGAGGACAGTTGAAAGAATCGTTTTTTATTACATAATGAAAGTAGAAATAGATTCTTCATTCAAGCTTCTAAGATGGCAACGCTGTTTGGTTGTAGATAAGTTGGAAGGGAAGGGTAATTCCTGTTAATACTTTCTTGTTTTTCGCTTTGGCACGTCGTAGACGTTGAACCAAAGCTAACGCAGTCATACAGAGGGGTGGGTGCATCGTAGATGTTCACCAAGTATCATTCACGCACAGACAGAATTACACAACTGGACAAATTTACGACCCAGGATTGCAGCCAATATGATATTTTCAAGATTTTTTAATAAACCCAGATTCTTCCTGTCCCAGGGATAGAACCACTGTATGGTATTTCCTGTCGCATAATAGTATAGCTATGTTATATCTTTATCAAAAACGTTCCCTTCCTTCCTAAAGACCAAAGTCTAATAGCTTCAAAAATACTTCAAGACACGCTGTCAAGGCACCTAACAAGCCATTCTGAACATCGTGTAGTCTCAGCGTGCTGAATGCTAACAAGAGTCTTTCTATGGGTGTGCAAGGAGCTCGATATTTGGTTGGATCTGCTTGTCTTTCTCATCAGCTGCATCCTTTGGCTGTTGAATGTTTCACGTAGCTCAGCCCGTGGTGGCCTTGGGCAGCTAAAAAGGCTATTGTAGCATCGGGAATACATCGGATCAACAATACCTGATATTTGTGTAGGATTCGCAAGTATGCGGACCATCCCCAATTTGCCTGTGATCCAAACCACCAGGCACACTTCCTTGTCATATCACGCGCAAAATGTAACTGGTCATCGATCCCTCTTTTTCATCACCAAAAGGCGTAACAAAACATTAGGTTCCCTTCGAAGCGACCTGCTATATTTCTCTAACTTCGTGCAGGCAGAAGGGTCCATTTAAAGAGCTGTAAAAGGAACGAACACTGCGCGACATGTAAGCAACATCTTTCCTTTTTAAGCGCACGTGATGTGTCCACTTCTGCGAAGTAATTAACTGTAGCGTTCAGTGTTGAAAGCACAAGAAGAAGATTCCGAATAAGCAAAACATTATGTTTTGTCACAATTAACGACCATACATAATTTCATTACCTCTGTCAAGGAAATTATGTTTTCTAGTCGGTTAGTTTGTTCCATAGTTCGTTCGTTTGTTTGTCATTTAGCGTAATAAATCAAAAAGTTCAAAACGGATTTTTAAAAAACTATGTACAAGGTCAGAGCTTCTCCTGCAGCTCCTAATACACACACCATTAAATGTTGGGGCTATTCTGTTATCTCCTTTTTTACAACCATACAAAGAAATGTCATCTCCTCTGCTGTAATCCTGTGCAGCACCTCGGCCATCCTGTATGGTTAGCCTCCTCCTAGCCTCGCGCGAGATCATGACCACAGTGCGAGAAGGCGAATGAGTGGGTTGAATGTTGTCTGCTACTGTCACTGCTTGCCATGTTGAGCTGTAATTGGCGGAGGTTTCCTATCTCTGAGCGCCCTCTAGTAAAATAGTGCATTGCATTTAATGGCATAGTACGAAAGACAAAGTCATGAGATACTGCCGCCTACAGTGCGTGATACGAAATGCCAGTTCAACAGACGACCGGAGGAACTCGATGCTTCCCTCATCAGCAAGAATTCCTGGTTCTGGGTTTTCAGAGTATTTTGCAGAAGTTCAGACACGAAAGGCACCAAGCAGCCAAACGGCTTCAAGGTGACGTCATGACAGGGTCAGGTCTTGAAAACTCGAGCGGGCTGTCCAATCACTGTAGAAGATGTAAAACCCAACTTGTGCTCAGCGATACGCGACGAATCCGCACTCAGAAACAGTGGAGTCAGTAGTGGAGTAATGATAGAGAATACATCATGGGGAACTGTTCACATGTGGTGCACACCCATACCTCATTGACAACACCCATGTTTTGATAAAACATTGACTTTGCATTATGTATTTAATACCTGCCTGCAGTCATGACTGAACACTTATTTCATACGATATTTTCCTTTTCGTGTGCGTTATGACTTGGTAAATGCCGGAGCGTGCACCTCAAAGTTTTCTATAGTGGACATGATTATCTGTTTTCGCCCATGACGATGGTTTGCACTGCATAACTATCTGTTGCCAATTTAGG
Source organism: Theodoxus fluviatilis (assembly GCA_034096865.1). Taxonomy (NCBI): domain Eukaryota; kingdom Metazoa; phylum Mollusca; class Gastropoda; order Cycloneritida; family Neritidae; genus Theodoxus; species Theodoxus fluviatilis. The sequence goes on along the minus strand of JAWQFJ010013088.1, from coordinate 3,848 downwards.
CAGAGAGTATTGATCAAATGATAAAAAATGCATGTGCTCATTTTGTCAACAGTGTCTTCTCGTGTTGCCGAGGTATTGATGTCTCTGCAGTGCCAGAATACAGTTATGGATTCCTAGGCGCCATGTCACGTGGTACGTGCATTACAAATCTAAAGACAACAGGCTCTGGGGGGGGAAAAGTGTTTCTGCATTTCAAAAGAACCATCAAAGCACCCTTCAACTGCACTGAAAGAGATTGAAAGGGAATGGATACGATGGACTAAAGAAGAAAATCCGTTGTCATGATCTGGATCGTAATTAATCACTGAGGGTGAAATCAAGCTTAGGTTGTGAAGAAAATTGGACACAGCCCTGAAACACCCCATAACGGCAAAAGGTCATGTGGAGTAAAGTAAAAAAAAGCGGTGGAAAATGTGAATCTCGTGGAAGAGATATGTAGAAAAGAAAAGAAATGGTGCCTGGGAGGAGGAGGAGGAGGAGGAGAAGGAGGAGGAGGAGGAGGAGGAGGAGGAGGAGGAGAAGGAGGAAGAGGAGGAGGAGGAGGAGGAGGAGGAGGAGGAGGAGGAGGAGGAGGAGGAGGAGGAGGAGGAGGAGGAGGAGGAGGAGGAGGAGGAGGAGGAGGAGGAGGAGGAGGGGGAGGAGGAGGAGGAGGAGGAGGAGCAGCAGCAGCAGCAGCAGCAGCAGCAAAAAGAGCAGCAGCAAGCACAGGAATGAGAAGTAGGCGTAGAAGGAGAACAAGTTTCAGGATAAATATTTTTGTAAAACAAACTATCGAGAAGAATGCGCATTTGAATGAATTGGTTGTATAAGTTAAAATAAACGAAAGCATTAAGATACATATACTTCATTCATTGCCTCTAAAAGTAATTGGTCTTGTCTTGCGTAAAAAGACAAAAACAAGTGTTTTGAAGGAATATGTGTATAACGAAAACTGTCAACATTTATTAGTTTTTAATAACATGAATAGAATATTTTAATGGACTTATTTACAGGGTGAAGATAAGAAATGTTTTCTTTTTTTTAAATCTTTTTTTTCACTTTATTTTCATAAAAAGGATACAAATATCAAGGTTGGATCATAGACACAGTAACAGAAATGTACATGCATTCACAACGGCCCTCATTCCTGTATAAAAGAATTCCACTTCAACTTAAATTTCTCAAAATTACCTGCCATTCTAGCTGCACACTCTTCTGTATTCAACACATTAAACATAAATTTTTAAAAGTCTTCAAATGAAGGCAATTCATTCATGGATCTTTTGTAATGTATATGTTTCTTTCCTAGCAGAATGATATGGTTTGTACAAGCATCATAGTCTGGTGAGCCAAACAAAATATTTTGCTTATTCAAATGTAAGGGGATCCTTGTCTTGCTTCGAAGGAAACAAATAATTTCTTTCCAAAATGTTTCACTAACAATACAGTCAACAAAGAGATGCTCCAAAGTTTCGGGTTCTGTCAAACAGAAAGAGCAGACATTACTCTGAACAATCTTTAGCTTAAACAAATATTCATTAACGGGTAGTATTCTGTGCAGAATTTTATACTGAAAGTTCCTAAGTTTCACTTCTCTTGTTGCTACAAAGGGAATCATATAATACCGCCTCCATGGCAATTCAGATACTCCCAATCTTTTTTCCCAAGATGTTTGCGAAGTAGGTTTTTGGCTATTTTCACTAAGAATTGTATAGTACATTCTCGCAAGTTTTGTTTTATTTTTTAGCAAAAAGGATCGTATCGGTAGATCCCCCTCACAAGCCATACTACTTGCGGTAGCTCTTTCAATACTACTCTTCCAGTGAGCGGGGATTATACTTAATAGTTTTGCATATTCCAAAAAGTTTCCTTGTAGGCTAAAGTGACATTTTAACTCTTCAAATGATTTAAATCCCCTGTTCGGATGAACAATATCTTTCATACTTCTAATTCCTACGTCAAACCATGTTTTTTTAAAGTAAGTTTTATCTTTATATTGCGGATTGTTCCACAATGGCTGATGTAAAAGGTCACAGGTCAAAAAGTGCCGATAGTGCTTGCTTACAAATTCATTCCAGATTTCCAAAACCTGCTTCCAGAAAACGTTCCTCACACTGCTTATTGCAGACTGACTTATACATCCCCCAGTTTCGATTAAAGTGTTAATATCAATTACTTTTCCGAGAGGAATACCCATTTCAGGTGCTTGTGCTAATCGGTTGATCCATGTTAGTTTTAGCGCCCTGTCATATGCATGAAGATCAGTCATCTGCAAACCTCCTTCAGCATATGGTTGGGTAATTACCGTTCGCTTTATCTTATCTATTTTGCTCCCCCATATAAATGCATAAATTCCTTCTGGAGTTCCTTCATTGTAGAGTCAGGTGGTCTTGGAATATTCATTAAGAAATATGTCAATTTTGAAACTGCAAGCGACTTCACTAATGTTACTTTCCCTAGCAGCGTTAGGTTCCTCCTTCTCCATATACGAAGCAAAGATTGTATCATTCTAGTTACATGCTGATAATTCATGTCTACTATTCCATCCAAGTTATCTGTTAGTACTATTTCTAATATTTTGAACGGTTCCGTCGTCCAATTGAGTCGAACGTCCGTGCACAGGCGCATCGTTGATTTTGCCATGGAACCTATTCATACAGTCTTAGTTTTCCTTGTGTTCATTTTTTGTCCAGATATTTTTCTAAATGTGTCTAACTTTCGAAGAGTGGCTCGCAGAGACTGCTCAGAACCATCAAGTAGAAATTCCGTGTCATCAGCATATTGACAAACTAGGTATTCTTTGCCATTTATTTGGATGCCTTTAATATCTTTATTCCGTTTGATTAAAATGTTCAGCACCTCCGCACACATGAGGTAAATGTAGCACGACAGGGGATCCCCCTGTCTTGTGCCGCGCATTACCGGGAAAAATTGAGACTTGTGACCATTTTGAACTACACAAGCATTTGCTCCATTGTTTAGTGTTTTCACCCATGTTATGAGGGATTTTCCAAAACCAAAATATGAAAGGCATTTTTCTATAAATTTGGGGGATATGGAGTCAAAAGCTTTTTTGAAATCCACAATTAACAAAAGCCCTTTCTTCTTCTGCTCCATGGTGTAATTAATCACATCATATATAAGTCTCACATTTTCCCCTATGTACCTCCCTTTAAGGAAACCGCGCTGTTCTTTTCCAATCAATGTTGAAATATATCTTTTAATTCTGTTAGCTATGCATCCAGAAGCCATTTTATAAATCGCATTCAATAATGTTATAGGTCGCCAGTTCTTAAGCAGTGTTCGATCACAATCCTCCTTCGGTATACACGTTATGATACCCTGCTTTTGCGTCACCGACAATTCTCCGCTTTCGTGAGCCTCGTTCAAACTCTTGCAAATCATTTTCCCCAGGTCTGACCAAAAGAACTTGAAAAACTCTACAGTAAAACCGTCAGTCCCTGGCGATTTGTTATTGGACATGGCTTTCAAAGATACAGAAAGCTCTTCAAAGGTTAGAGGACCCTCCAGTTCTAGCATCTGTTCACCAGATAACTGTCGTGTTTCTTCTTTCAGAGTATCCGGCCAAATGTCCTGAACCTCATAATCTCTATTTTTATACAGATTCTCGTAAAATATCGCCTGTTCTGCAAGGATATTATGCCAGCCTTTCAATTCCGATCCATCAGGCAGCGAAAGTCTATGGATTATTTTTTCTTTGTAGTGTCTTTTCTCAAGACTTAAAAAATAGGCACTGTTCTTTTCTCCCTCCTCATACCATCTAGCTTTTGATCTAATCATTACTCCTTTAATCCTTTCCTCTCTCATCGTTTCCAACTCCTTTTTTTCTTTCAGCAGCTTTAGTTGTA
>JAWQFJ010013086.1:10000-19255 GCA_034096865.1 Theodoxus fluviatilis | reverse complement strand
GGAGGAGGAAGAACAGGAGGGGGAAGAACAGGAGGGGGAAGAACAGGAGGGGGAAGAACAGGAGGGGGAAGAACAGGAATAGGAAGAACAGGAGGGGGAAGGGGGAGAGGAGCAGCCGCGGAAGAGCAGATGAGCTGGACTTAGATAACCAAAGGAGCAGGAGCAAGAGGAGCAGGAGCAGCAACAGGACAAACAAGAAGAGGGAGGAACAGGAGAAGGAGGAGCAGTAGCTGATGGTGCAGAAAGAGCAGGGGAAGAGAGAGGACATATGAGATTCAGACTGGAATAGATACAGAAAGATCAGGTAGCTGAGCTGGTACTGGGTGGAGACCTTGTATGTCCACTGCAGGTTGTCCAGGTAGAAGCCTTTGTTGTCCCCGGAGTCTGTCAGGGAGGCCAGGGAGCTGGCACGGCGAGCGTTTTGCCTTTGCTGGCAGTTGTTGTTGGACTCCTTCTTCTTCAGCTCCTCCACCTTGTTCTGCAGCTCCTCCGCTCGAGTCTCCAGTCCGTCCACAGTGCTCTGCAGTCTGCAGCACAAAGTGAATGCCTAGCTGGGTGAGATAGGCGAATGGTGGGTGGGTGGGTGGGAGGGAGGGTGGGACGGAAGGAGGGAAGGAGGGAGGGAGGGAGGGAGGGAGGGAGGGAGGGAGGGAGGGAGGGAGGGAGGGAGGGAGGGAGGGAGGAAGGGAGGGAGGGAGGGAGGGGGAGGGAGGAGGGAGGGAAGTAGGGAGGGAGGGAGGGAGGGAGGAGGGGGAGGGAGGGAGGGAGGGAGGAGGGGGGAGGGAGGGAGGGAGGGAGGGAGGGAGGGAGGGAGGGAGGGAGGGAGGGAGGGAGGGAGGGAGGGAGGGGGGAGGGAGGGAGGGAGGGAGGGAGGGAGGGAGGGAGGGAGGGAGGGAGGGAGGGAGGAGGGAAGGGGGGGAGGGAGGGGAGGGAGGGAGGGAGGGAGGGAGGGAGGGAGGGGGTGGGTGGGTGGGTGGGTGGGTGGGGTGGGGTGGGGTGGGGGTGGGGGGTGAGTGTGAGTGGTTTGGTGGGCGGAAAGAGAGGACAGACGATTTGTCACCCTTTGAATATGTAAATAGGCCATCAATTTAATCAGTTTCTGTACAAAAATTGCTACATCAAAGGCGAACACATCCCCGCACAGTAATGGAAACCAATCTCATCACAACTGCGACCGCAAACTTGTTAAAACTGACAGAAATATTTCCTTCGCTAATGTATTATGTGAATGAAGATCCAGGGATCAATCTAACTGTGCGTTATAATGAGACTATCGACAGAAACAGTATTCAAGCGATTAAACTGCGTTAAACATGGTTGGTGCGGCCAAAAGCAGAGCACTTCTAAAGTAGGTTAATTAAAAGAGGAAAACATGTAAGTGAGAACACCATTATAACAGAAGGGTAAACGCAGTGATTTTATTAAGCAAATATTCACCCATTTATGTGTCTCAACCCGACTAGCGCTTTATTAGGTCAATCTTTTACTGGAATCCGACTACAATTAGGATGCACAGTCTCGTTCTAAAACCATATGTGCTTCCCAGAGAGAATTCAGATGCGACAATGGATTGCTTTGGCATTAAGACATGATCACACGGCAGAGTGCCTATACTGCCCTGACAGGCACCCAGGTTTACTTCTGGGTGACAAAAGGCAATGCGACCTCAGCACTCTATCCAAAGATTCAACTGGAGAGGTATTGCAGTTTCAAACAACGTAACCGCTAGCCGCGAGCGACATAAGGACAGCGTGATAAGCAGTGGACTAGCGCCCAGACAAAGGGCAAAGGGGACATGATAAGGGACAGTATGCCACTGACCGTTCGATCTTCTGCTTGTCCGCCTTGGCCTCCATGGTCAGCTTCTGGTTTGTCTTTTCCAGCTCCAGCGCGTTCTTGTCCAGCTCCTCGTACACACGCATCCTGGACTCGCTCATCGTCTTCATCGTCTCGATCTTGTTCATCAGGCACTGGAGTAGAGATGGAACGTTTATCAGGCAGGCAATGTTGTGGCTAAAGCTGATGTAATAAGATACCGAAATTTGTTAACTTGAACCTCTGTCAAATTTAATGTTCTTCTTCTTCGTTGTCGTCGAGCTCCTCCTCCTCCTCCTCCTCCTCCTCCTCCTCCTCCTCCTCCTCCTCCTCCTCCTCCTCCTCCTCCTCCTCCTCCTCCTCCTCCATTAGTTCCTCTTCCTCCTCCCTCTCCCCCAGCCCCCATTCTTTTCAAACTACCGGTAAAAGAAAATTGATACAAGAAACAATAGTCAAAGATGGCGCCTGATGAATCTGCCCACTCATATCTTGGTTTAAAAGGGATGCATATGAAAGCCGAGGAAACCCGGAAAACTTATCAAAATGTTTCTTCCTGTACTGTTGATTTCGTTGAGGGGCCTTTTCGAATAAGGTTCGTAAAGGAGGGAAATATCGTTTTTCAAGAACTACATTTTAACTTTTGCAAATGTATTTATTGCGTACAGAAAACATGTTGCAACCTTATATACATATCTTCATGCTGGTTTATTTTTCTCGTTGTTGCGAAGTAATTTCGATGCTTTTAAACAGTCTTTCTTGTACACGTTTTCGATTCTGACGTTCAAAATCAGTCCATATGTTTACTTTTCCTACTTTTCGTGTTCCATGGGTTCTCCTCAAAACCAAAACCTTTGAAACATTTTCATAGTTGTTTCGTAGATGTACAAAAGCCCAGAAGTTACGCGACCGTCATTTGGCAGTGCTAACTCGTAAAACAGCTTGACAACCACGAAAGGATAGGCCTAATCCGAGGAAAAGGCGGAGGATCAGGCAGATTGTGAGGGAAAGGTTGAAATTGCGAGTTCAGATCATTTGTAACTCTCTCTCTCTCTCTCTCTCTCTCTCTCTCTCTCTCTCTCTCTCTCTCTCTCTCTCTCTCTCTCTGTGTCCTTCTGTCCGTCCGTCCGTCCTTCCGTCCGTCCGAGTTCCTGGCAGCCCACATCACAGTGCTCTCCCCTCGCGTCTAGCACGAGTGCACAGTCAGCTCCTTAACCTCTACTCGCTTGTTGAAACACTTGCTTTGGACAGGCTGCGATAGGCGAGCAAGTTTTGGGGTTTGAAGATGTGCAGGGGGCAGTGCTGTTGGTTCTATCCCTGAAGATGTGCAGGGGGCAGTGCTGTTGGTTCTATCCCTGGAGATGTGCAGGGGGCAGTGCTGTTGGTTCTATCCCTGAAGATGTGCAGGGGGCAGTGCTGTTGGTTCTATCCCTGGAGATGTGCAGGGGGCAGTGCTGTTGGTTCTATCCCTGGAGATGTGCAGGGGGCAGTGCTGTTGGTTCTATCCCTGAAGATGTGCAGGGGGCAGTGCTGTTGGTTCTATCCCTGAAGATGTGCAGGGGGCAGTGCTGTTGGTTCTATCCCTGAAGATGTGCAGGGGGCAGTGCTGTTGGTTCTATCCCTGAAGATGTGCAGGGGGCAGTGCTGTTGGTTCTATCCCTGAAGATGTGCAGGGGGCAGTGCTGTTGGTTCTATCCCTGAAGATGTGCAGGGGGCAGTGCTGTTGGTTCTATCCCTGGAGATGTGCAGGGGGCAGTGCTGTTGGTTCTATCCCTGAAGATAGATGTGCAGGGGGCAGTGCTGTTGGTTCTATCCCTGAAGATGTGCAGGGGGCAGTGCTGTTGGTTCTATCCCTGAAGATGTGCAGGGGGCAGTGCTGTTGGTTCTATCCCTGAAGATGTGCAGGGGGCAGTGCTGTTGGTTCTATCCCTGAAGATGTGCAGGGGGCAGTGCTGTTGGTTCTATCCCTGGGACGGGAGAAATCTGCGATTATAGATATGCGGTTGCACCATTCGGTCCACATGGCCATGCAATCTTGCACACGTATCACTAAGGGTTGTTCTGTAAGTGCCGATTCCCGTTAGATGAACTCGTTTACAGACCTCAACGGAATTTAAATGTTTATGTCAGCTTTCATTGAGTTTAGCGGCTTTGCCTTTTGTTGTTGTTGCCTTGTTACAATTTGCATTTAAATTTTATAATCTCATTCGTCCATGGGCTGGAAGCTTATTGACCCATCCACGCCACGCCCCTTTCTCGCTGTAGCTCGCGTGGTAACACATGCAGGCATTCAGCGTGGCTGAGACTATATGGCTTTAACGCTAACGCCGACTGACTCGTTGCGTGGTATTCCGGACAGCATTTGTGTCTCATTTTTGCCAGACAGTGAGAAGATTTCTCAGACTGTGATAGACAGGGGTATGAATAAATACTACTCATGTTATTTAGACGAAATTAAGATCTATGAGCAAGAGGATTCAACGGTGGAGGGGACAGCTCGGGAAATGGAGGTGGTGCGGGAATCTGCGTGACAATGAGCGTCGTATTGATCTGTCTGTTATCAGGTGCATGTAAAATGTTGATCAAGTGTTCCAGTGATCAGGTAGTTAAGTTAAAACGGATTGAGCGCCTCGGGTTGGTGTAGAGTCGCTATACAAAACTACTACCTTTACCTTCACTAGTTGCATTGATGAGAAAGAAATTGAATTGACTATTGCCGAATGGCGGCAGCTTGAAAATTCGCTCTGTGACAAAAACACTATGTTCAGTGACTTTGTGAGCTTGTTTTGCCTTCCTTGCACACAGGGATTCTCGGCAATGCCACTTGTGATATTTGTGGAGTACTAGGACTATCTACACCGCTGGCAGCCTGGACTTAGCATGTGAGTAATCGACGCAGTCTGATAGGCTTTGAATTTGTCTATGGACGCCGTTAAGTCTGCCCAGCTACGCTGTGAAGTGACTGAGTAAGTGAGACGAAAAATCTGCGCAGGATCTATACGACAGGCAAGATTCTACCATTGCTGGAATGTTTAAACTCCTATTTTGATCTCGACGAACTAGCGTTACTGAATTTGTCTGTAAAAGATTTGGTTCGTTAGATGTAACCGTCACCGTGCAGAAAGAAATTTACCAACCACGCTCGATTCGAAGACTTGATCGAGACAGGGGTGAACCTTTGCTCTTCGCTTACGTTGGATGGAATATATTCTGTTCTAATCCTGGAGCTTTGTATAACCGTGCTCTATCCAATATCTCAGAACTACCATCACGACAGACAATCTGTGTAATGAGATGGTAAGGTACATAAGCATCATCCTCGCAATGAAGCGTTAGTGTACGTCTATCCTCACTCAACCCTCACGCTCCCTGCCAAAATGTGCTTCCTAAAGCCTAGAAATGAATAATCTTATGTTAAACAACAGTAATGTTCAATTTAAAATGCAGATCTGAGACTCACCCCCGCGCAGACTCCTTTGTTTTTATTAAGCCGGTTGAAATTTAGCTGATCGTGTGGCAGGCAGCACGCCTTGATCCACGCCATGGCATCGGCTCTTCTGCTTTTTACAGAGGGAAATTGATGCAATTTGCCTCCTGCTATTTTATCGGGATATCGTTGATCACCAGAGCATGTGCCCCACTGGCAGTGAACAACCATTTTGTTGTGGTTGTGCGATAGGCTAGAACCGAAGCGAAAACGCGTGATGGAGTGCTTCCAGACAGTGCCGTATTTGTGATACCAGTGTGAGCCAGAGAAGTATGTGCTAAAAATAGACTAGTTCCGCGTCAGCGATTGGCTAAGCCCAGCGACCGCGTTGGCCGTGTGGATGGGTCAATAGCATCGTGTAGTCGTATTTTTGTTTTCCTCACAAATTTGAAGCGCTTTGCGTGTGAATGGAGATTCAAGAAGGCCTTCTGTTCTCCACCTCCCACACCACCCCCTCTCCCACCCCACCCCTCCCACACACACCCTTCCCACCCACCCTCCCCTTAAGATCCTTCATCCTGCTTGGATGAGTTGTGTCATCTAGTCAACTAACGTGAGCCGTCTAATGGTGGGTGGAAACTCCGTCATCACGTGATCAGGATATGCTTGCACAACTCGATGTCCAGTAGAAGTAGCTGCTTTCAGAGTTGGAGTCAAGATAACACATTTCTCGATCGTTTCGTTGTTTGATTTAACCTTCCTTTGTCTGCGGGACGGAAGGCTCCACAAACAAAGCGTCAAAATTCAAAAGTTCAAACTCAGTCTCTCTCTCTCTCCCTCTCTCTCTCTCTCTCTCTCTCTGTTCGTCAGTCCGTGTCTCTCTCACGCACACACACACGGGCGCGCGCGCGCACGCGCACACACACATATGCACTCACACGCACACACGCACACACGCACACACGCACACACGCACAGACACACAGGCACACACACACACACGCACACACACACAAACACATGCACGCACTCACGCACACACAGACATACATACACACACACACACACACGCACACACGCACACACGCACACACATACACATGCATGCATGCAAGCACACACGGACCTGGACCTCGATGTTTTGTTCCTGGTTGGTGGACTGCAACTGCAGGACTGTCGACTCCAGCTCCCTGTTCCTCTCCAGCAAAGCCTTGCCCAGCTCTGCCGCCAGCTGCAGGTCTGCCAGAGCAAACAATGAACAGAGTAAGCAGTGAACAGAGTAAGTAGTGAACATGAAATACGGAAAGAAAGAAAAAGAACGACCAGCACTGAACGCAGGTCTGCCAACAATGACTGGTGATCAATGCAAGCAGTGAGCACAAATCAGAAAGTGTATTGAATAGCATGAGCGGTGCAAAAGAGACCACTTAAGAGAGTGAACAGAGACAGTGGATTGTGAATTATGAAAGGACATAATAAACAGTCAGGACGGAAGAGTGAACAATGAACAGATACACTAAAGGGTGAAAAGTGAACAGAGCTGAAAATCGGTAAGTATTGCAAACAACAATACGTAACAATGATAATAGAAATGATGAATAGTGAGCAGTGAACAGGGCTGTAACGACAAATTTACAGGGAAAAGTAAACGATGTTAGTAAATAATGAACGGTAAAGAAAGGTGGAAGAATGACCTTATAAGACGGTGAACAGATAGTCAACAACGAAAATAGCGACAAATAGGGCACTCAATTGTAAACAATGAACGGCAGCACTGATTTAATATCATACACAATTAGTAGTAAGCGATAACGTAAACTGTGAACCGTCAAAACAGATCATGAACAGTGAGAAGAGTGAACAGAAAAACCTATTCCTGAGGAAACACTGCACGTCAACAGTAGTGAACAGTGAACGATCAATGAAAGCGAGAATGAAACAGAAACGATAAATTTTGCAGGAAACAAAAATAACTTCGAAAAAGTCTACACAAAAAACTCGTGCGTGCGTGCGCGAGCGTATATGTGCTTATGTGTGCATGTATGCGTGCGTGTGTGTATGTGTGCATAATAATAATAATAATAATAATAATAATAATAATAATAATAATAATAATAATAATAATAATAATAATAATAATAATAATACATATTACTTTTACGCACATACCTTCCCTAATAGGCAAGCTCATGGCGTTTACAATTAAAAGTCCACACTCATACAAAGCATTCCAACACTCGCACACTGTACAGTTGAAATAAAAGAAGAGTTAAATACAATACAATTAATTAACATAGCAGGCAATAAACAAAACACGAAACATAAAAGAGGCGCCTTGTGAAGCACCTCACTGCTCGTCAGGAAAGACTGACCGGAACAGGTGTGTCTTAAGGGAGGTTTTGAACTGGGACATGGAATCAGAGTGACGGACAGGGAAAGGTAGGCTATTCCACGTTACAGGGCCGATGTAAGAAAAAGCTCGCTGTCCTTGGGTTTTCTTTTTGCGACGGGGGACATTTAACATTTTGGTGTCTGCAGCTGAACGATTATTTCTAGCGGGGGTGTAGACAGTGAGAATTTCTTTGAGTGCGTGTGGTGCAGTTTGATTGAAGAAGTTGAAACACATAGTGGCTAGCTTATACTCTATCCTCTGAGCGACGGGGAGCCAATGCAGTGCACGAAGAAGTTTGGATGTGGGAGTTCTCTTGGGACATCTAAAACCTAATCTAACAGCAGTGTTTTGGACTTTTTGCAGTTTGTTTAGCAGAGTATCAGGAATGCCGGCAAGAAGAGAATTTCCATAATCAAGACGGGACGGAACAAGGGAAGTGACAAGGGTTTGAGTGGCCTGTGACGAATAGTGCTAATTTTCCTTAACTCGTAGTACGCTAACTGGCAAACTTTGTTCACATGAACTCTCATAGAAAGATCATCATCGAACATGACACCTAAGTTTCTAACAGACTTTGAGAATTCTATCTCACTCTGACCTATGGTTAGTTTCAGGGCTTAATCGAATTCGCCTCTACCGCCAACCAGGAGAGCTTCGGTCTTTGAATCATTAAGTTTGAGTGTGTGTGCATGTGCGTGTGTGTGCATGAGTGTGTGTGTATGTGTGTGCATGTGCATGAGTGTGTGTGTATGTGTGTGTGTATGTGTGTGTGTACATATGTGTGTGTGTGTGTGTATGAGAGACGGGGAGGGGCGGGGGGAGGGAGAACAGGAGAGATGAGAAGAGATGAGAAAGCGAGAGAGAGAGAGATGAAGGGGAGAGAGAGAGAGAGAGAGAGAGAGAGAGAGAGAGAGAGAGAGAGAGAGAGAGAGAGAGAGAGAGAAACCACGAACAAGGGCGACTGGTACTAAAAGCCATCTATTGCCGTTCAGAAAAGGCAATAAATCAGTTCATTTGTAATAAGGCAGGCGATAATAACATGCTTTGCATTCTCACAGACAACTTCTACCACTGAAGTTATCCTATCACACTAATTGTGTTATATCAGGATTGAGTGAATGAGTATATCACAAATTCATACCCATCTGTGATGGGTCTACATGATATATGCATTGTCTTATCAGGAAGATGAAGATCGAAAAAATGTATGTCAGTGCTAGTCAAATACAATATAAAGGGCACATGACTACGTTGATGGTCTTATTTGTATTCAATTCGTGTCAAGATGAAACTATCAAAACGAAATGAGGGTCATATATATGCATGGCATTTTGAGAGCCGGTTTATAGGGCCCTCTAACCCGAAACTTTGTTCGTGAACGGAAAATAAAAAGTTACACATTATAATTAAACTCATATTCAAACCCAAAAATTCGAAAACACATATATATATATACACACCCGTCTCACGAATACATACTCTCTCTCTCTCTCTCTCTCTCTCTCTCTCTCTCTCTCTCTCCACGAATACATACTCTCTCTCTCTCTCTCTCTCTCTCTCTCTCTCTCTCTTCTCTGCATATATAACGCTCTATCTCTATTCCAATCGCGCACCGACAATCATA
>JAWQFJ010013086.1:0-2500 GCA_034096865.1 Theodoxus fluviatilis | reverse complement strand
CTGCCCTTGCTCACAGTCAGTTGTGGGCACTCCCACTGCCCTTGCTCACAGTCAGTTGTGGGCACTCCCACTGCCCTTGCTCACAGTCAGTTGTGGGCACTCACGCCGTACAGAGCGCTAATCCTCCAAGTATCGCCTGTGCAAAAACCTACCAAACAAACTGAAGCAACTTTGTATAACTCAAAGTGGGTGACACTGCAAGGACCTAAAACACGTGCTCGTGGCCTTCTTTCTCAGCAGCCCAGCACTAACGAGAGGTTCTCTTGCGTATGGCACAGTGCCAGATTCTTGCTGGGCAGCCAGGAGAGGAACCTGAAGAAGAGGCAGTAAACAGCAGCCAGTTATCTTCTGTCTTCTGTGATCTCCACAGCAAACCTCTACCCCATCCGCTGCCCACCGTGGGCGGGATATACACCCCAGCACGATTTCGTCTGTTCCAATCACGTTTTCATTGGTGTAGTGAATTGCAGTGCACCATGCAGTGCAGTCAGTGCCCGTTGTCATGACAACGCAACGCTTCATTTGCAGTCTGTCCTGCATGCGTCGCTACAGAGTGGGAAGCTGCAGCATGAGTGAGCCGCACAGTCACATCGTTTGCTCTGTCTGCCAAGTATTTATTGGGGCACTCGGAAAACGGACTAGGCACTCTAAAATGGATGGAGATGAATGAAGTTTCACAGTTTGTCAGCCTATGAAGGTGACGTAAAGCCCTTGACCACGAAAATCACTGAAGATGATATGAGAACGAAATGACAAGAATCACGTAGTGAGATATGGCGAGTCTATTCTAAATCCCAACCCACAGGGGATTAGAATGAATTAATACATAAATGAGTTCATGAGGTTTTAAGGTCTACCAGCCTTTGTAGGCAATGCAAGACCTTTGATCACAATAAATTTAACTTGGTTAGAATAAGAGAAAGTCAAGTCACAATATCCCTAGTTATTCGCCTCTTACGAATCGCGTAGGAAGGACGCGTTGAATCGATTCTTTACTTCAACCCATAGAGGGCTAGCTGGACTACAAAACTCGCCGACTCCCTGGTGAGCAAAACACACAGACCGTGGACAGGTAGAAATTGCAAGACACATGCAGACAGAAAGATATCAAGAACCCACCAGACATTGATCCCTGGTTGGTGAGAAGAGACAACGTACAGTAGTCCAATTTCTCTCTGCTTGAAGGCAAGGAACTAGGAATTTTCCACTGAGGTTTGTTCGAGGCACAGAAGTTTGCATCAGCGACATTAACCATGCTCATGAGACGTTAGTCATAATCCAGCATTGGCAAGCCTGAAAGAGTTTACGTAACCGTAACCATATTTGAGGCTGAGTCATAGGAAAGGCTTGTTCGATGGAGTTGAAAAGCAGCAAGTCCAAGAAATCTAAATCAGTGACTTTCATGACAACGGCACTTGTTGCACGTGAATAGCGTGGTTTCGGAGCTACACGTGCACCACGCAACGAAGACGTATTTCGTTAGGCTGGAGTTGCTGGCAACCCATTCATTATTTAGAGTAAAGTTGAGACAGGGAATTAGAAAATGAATGACGAATGAACAAACGAACGAATGAATGAATAAACGAGCGAACAATGAATGTTTGAATGAATGGATGAATAAACGAACGAATGAATGGAACTTTTCAGCCTTTCAGGCTCTGTTGGTTACATCAGGCCATCAAACACGAAAATCCCCAGAACTGGTTAGAATAAGTGCAAGTCAAGTCTCTATTTCTCTTTCAGGGAGATGCAGGGGGCCTATTCATGTTTGCAATCCACAGGGGGGTGAGGCAGCGAAGTTCATGGGTCTGAGAATCTTATTCAGGTAAAGGTGCGTGTTTTTATCTTGCAACTTTTTATCCATTTAATGGATGTCCAAACCGCGCACGTTGACCCTCTGGCCCCAGTGGGTGGAGGGCTGGATAAGACCCCATGCGTCTCCCTACGTGATTCGTACAAGGCGAACAAATAGAGAAATCGAGACTTGACGCGCTCTTTCTCCAACAAGCGTTAGTGAGCTTCGTGACCAATGGCCTTACAGAGCCTACAAAGGCTGATAGGCCGAAAAACTTCATTCATCATCATCATCATCATCATCATCATCATCATCATCTGGCCGTCGGGCCATTCACACTGTCATTCAACGCAGTCCTAACTTTCCAGAGAGCAAGGTACAAGGTTGCATTTGAAAGGGACGCAGTCATCGTTCACGAGTTCTTCCACGTCGTCCTCACGAGTACCCACTTTTACTTTTGCTTGGGGAGAACCTATAAATGCACCATGCACAAGGATGCAACTCTCTGATCTGCGCTGCTTGGAGCGCCGCATTTGTTTGCCGAAGACAACCGATGGTCGAGAGCATAATGTGTGCGGTTGGAGCATCCATCTGTAAGAGGGTGAGATTATGATGTAGAGACTTGTCCAGATCTCTGTAGTTAAACGTACTGTCTCTCGTTTCCATATTTGCCTGCACAGATTGTAACTGCAGAGATATGTGGGG
>JAWQFJ010013084.1:10000-15000 GCA_034096865.1 Theodoxus fluviatilis | reverse complement strand
GAAAATGCTGTATTTCGGGATAATAGAAACCCCATCCAAAGAAAATGTAAGCGATGAACAGCATGAATTTATCAAAACTGTATGTTGAATGCATCAATAGGTCGTGAAAGCTTCTATATTTTAAAATCCGACAGGCAGGTCACACGCATAGACTACACGTCCAAGCATCGTTGCCATAGCTCGGCCAAGGGACGTAACTCTAAATTCTGACATCGCTTCGCTTAAATGAAAATTGCTGGAGTTCGTGGTCTCGGTGTAATCGTTGCGTGTGGCTGTCAACCCGATTTTTACACGCACGGTCAGACCGGATCGGGAGCAAAATTGGCTTGAAAACCGGTACGTGTATAGGCGCCTGATCCGGTCTGACCGTGCGTGTAAAAGTTGGGTTGACAGCCACACACAACGATTGCAGTGGAGCCATGCCGACGTGAAGTAGCATTGACCCACATTTCCAATTTTAAAATGTAGGAGCTTTCACGACCTATAAATGCATTCAGCATACATCTTTGATAAATTAATGCTGTTCATGGCTTAAATTTTCTTTGGATGGATTTGTAGTATCCCCAAAATACAGCGTTTTCTGTGCGAAGCATAGCCTCGTTCTAGCACAGTCGAGCCGCGGACAGATGCTCTCGCGTCGCCCAGCATAGGAATTGGCCGAGACCAGGAGCGGGTTTGAAAATAGGTAGTCGATCTTGGTCGCAAGATCATGCTTCGCAGTAAGAGCTAGCTATAAAAAAACTACCCAACGTGACGAACTATTGCGCATGCGTAGACGTCACGACAAGAGGTGAACTAGCCACATGTCAATGGCCGACGTGTTGCCGGTTCATTCAGAAAACGCTCTATTTCGAGATACTAGCAACCCATCCAAAGAAAATATAAGCCATGCACAGCATTAATTTATCAAAGGTGTATGTTGAATGCATTAATAGATCGTGAAACCTCCTACAGTTTACACATCGAATGCAGGTCAACGCATCCACGCCGAACATTTGTCTCCAAGATGGCGAGGCGCACTGTACTCATGCTGTCCGCCATCTTGAATCTTAAAAGGAAGCACCTCTCAAGCTGCCTCGCTCAATCTACGCTCGTCTACGATTGGCTCGATAGCAAGCAAAGAATGAAACTGCCCATTCGGCGAGATCTGCGTAGATCTACCGAGATCTTCGCATTTTCAAACCCGGCCCAGATGGGGGAATAGAGCCTGCCCTACAGACAAGAACCGGGCCGGATTGTATGCAAATGAGTCAACCGTTCCGATTCTTGACCGGATCGGCAGCAAAATCGGGGGACAACCGGTACGTGAGCCTTTACTGTCACACTGCCTTAATTTTTTTTTTGCTTACAAATGGCATGGTAACATTTACAACGGCAAATCAGTACCTGCAGTTTTCTGTGCTCTTTCAAAAGCCTTCGACCTCACTCCTCAAGACATATTGCTCTGAAACATACGTCGTTCTCAATTCATCATTGCCATCCCTCACATGGTTTCAGTCTTACTTGCTCAGCAGCAAACGGATAGCGTCATAGACTAGACGGTGGTTTCTCCTGAAACGTAGAGCGTGACCTACTTGCATATTAATGACATGCGTTTTCACCCGCCAAATCTTGTGATTGGACAATGCCCCGCAGATAGGGCGTTTCCCCGCCTATTCTTGTAATATTAACTGTGATTAGTCGGCTGCAACGGTGAGTGTTTTGTGAACTCTTGGACCCAAAGATTGTTGTATTTGTTGCGTGTTATTGATTACGCAAACACTTTTGGAGGAAAATATCATTTGATCGGGTAATAAGGTGAAAGAAAATGATAAAAACCCATATTTCGGGTGAAAACGTCATGTCATTCATATGCAAGTTGGTCACGCTCTACGTTTCAGGATAAACCACCATCTAGCTTATGGCAATAGCAATTGTGAACGCCAAAATGTCCTAAGCGAAACCACTTAACTCAGGAGTCCCCCAGGTATACATACTCGGACCCCTGCTCTTCAAAATATTCATCGATGATCTTCAACGAGTGGGGTGCGTTTCTTAGCCTACTAGTTGGCAAATGATTTCTCGCGATCGAGCCGCGGCGAGGCAAGACCTCTAGGCAACGGCCAACCATCACTAGCCCGGATGTTCCCAATCCCTAAGAACGTCTGCCAGTCTGCCCTGGCAGCCACAGGTCTCTCCCTCGTCACGCAGTCTGTCCAACTTTCCGGCGGTTGTCCCTTGGAACAAGGATGACGGGACCCATGCCTATCTCTGTGGGCTTGTAATCGGCTCTGCAGGCCCAGCGTGGAGCGGCACAGTCTCAAACAGGTGGGGCACTGGAACTCCGTGACGTCACAGGGACTGTCGCAGCTCTATGGCGAGGCTCATGGGCTGCCGCCTGTTGCTGCCGACGGTCTCAGGGACGGATGTCACGCCAAGTCACGTTTTCCTCCGAGTTTTCCTTGCAGTGTTTTTGTAGTTCACCTGTAGTTCGCCCTCCTTGCACCAGCTCGCCAGTTGAACAGCTGGTTTGGGATGCGCTCGTCGCCCATTGTGACGACATATATGTATGTGACTACTATACATAATACAATAATAAATGCATGTGGGCTTACAGGGGAAGGACCTGCTGGAGCGAGACGCTGTCATGCCGCCTCCGGTGTCCTGTGTTGCTGAAATGCCTGGGGCCCTCTTCTGCGCTGGTGAGTTCCACTTCTGATCTGGACACGATGGAAGGGATGGGAGGTCCCTGTAAATATAGTTTTGTCTTTGCTTTGCTGCCACCCTGCGTGGTAAATCTGCCCGTGCGTTACTCTGTGGACATTTACGATGCAGCTACCACACTGTGGGACAGTGTTAGCTTTGGTTCAGCGTCTACGACGTGCCAAAGCAAAAAACCAAAAAGTGTTTACAGGAATTTCCCTTCCCTTCCATCTTGTCTAAAATATATACCAGTTCCTGGCAGCCCACCCCCAGTGCTCTCCCCTCTTGCATGAGTGCATGGTCGGCCCCCCAGTGCTCTCCCCTCTTGCATGAGTGCATGGTCGGCCCCCCAGTGCTCTCCCCTCTTGCATGAGTGCATGGTCAGCCCCCCAGTGCTCTCCCCTCTTGCATGAGTGCATGGTCAGCCCCCCAGTGCTCTCCCCTCTTGCATGAGTGCATGGTCAGCCCCCCAGTGCTCTCCCCTCTTGCATGAGTGCATGGTCAGCCCCTCAGCCTCTACTCGCTTGTTGAAACCATGTCTATTGACAGGCGGAGATAAGCAAGTAAGCTTTGTGATTGGACGATGTGCAAGGCGCAGTGCCGTGATTCTGTCCCTGGGGAGGGAAAAAAGAGCTTCTTTAAACCTCCACTTCTAATCATTGATACCGAGCTGGGTGTCGTGAAGATGTAGGGTTCTACCACATACGTTACCTAGAAACATCCATTTCTAATCATTGATATCAAGCTGGGTGTCATGAAGATGTAGGGTTCTACCACATACGTTACGTAGAAACATCCACTTCTAATCATTGATATCAAGCTGGGTGTCGTGAAGATGTAGGGTTCTACCTCATACGTTACCTAGAAACATCCACTTCTAATCATTGATACCAGGCTTGGTGTCGTGAAAATGTAGGGTTCTACCAAATACGTTACCTAGAAACATCCACTTCTAATCATTGATACCAAGCTGGGTGTCGTGAAGATGTAGGGTTCTACCACATACGTTACCTAGAAACATCCACTTCTAATCATTGATACCAGGCTTGGTGTCGTGAAAATGTAGGGTTCTACCTCATACGTTACCTAGAAACATCCACTTCTAATCATTGATACCAGGCTTGGTGTCGTGAAGATGTAGGGTTCTACCACATACGTTACGTAGAAACATCCACTTCTAATCATTGATATCAAGCTGGGTGTCGTGAAGATGTAGGGTTCTACCACATACCTTACCTAGAAACATCCACTTCTAGTCATTGATACTACGCTGGGTGTCGTGAAGATGTAGGGTTCTACCACATACGTTACCTAGAAACATCCACTTCTAATCATTGATACTACGCTGGGTGTCGTGAAGATGTAGGGTTCTACCACATACGTTACCTAGAAACATCCACTTCTAGTCATTGATACTAAGCTGGGTGTCGTGAAGATGTAGGGTTCTACCACATACGTTACCTAGAAACCTCCACTTCTAATCATTGATACCAAGCTGGGTGTCGTGAAGATGTAGGGTTCTACCACATACGTTACCTAGAAACATCCACTTCTAATCATTGATACCAAGCTGGGTGTCGTGAAGATGTAGGGTTCTACCACATACGTTACCTAGAAACATCCACTTCTAATCATTGATATCAAGCTGGGTGTCGTGAAGATGTAGGGTTCTACCACATACGTTACCTAGAAACATCCACTTCTAATCATTGATACCAAGCTGGGTGTCGTGAAGATGTAGGGTTCTACCACATACGTTACCTAGAAACATCCACTTCTAATCATTGATACCAAGCTGGGTGTCGTGAAGATGTAGGGTTCTACCACAGACATTACCTAGGTACACGTGGAACTGTGTCCGTTTCTGCGAGGATGGGTGTTTAGAGTTACCGTTCCTGAGAGGCGTGGTCGCGCGGCAATTAAGACTGATCGAAAGGAGCGCGGCGGGGTCTTTTACAGCGCGATTTTTTGTTTAAATGCTCGCTACAAGCCCGCTTTGGCCGGAATCCAGTTTTTTTAAGTTCCCCAAGACGCAGAACAGCAAGTTGAACACACTTTCTTATTTCCGTTTTGATCACAAATGTCAATATCTCAACGCTCGTTCGGCAACAGATACGAGTCTATGCTGTGATCGACGGGAACGAGAGCAATGTAGAAGAGATTTGGACATTTCAGATGTCGTACAAGCACAGTGCTGCTGATCTGTATCCTGCACTTCACAGTGAACGCGTGCGTACTGACCTTCGCTCCAAGGAGCCACGGGAATCGCCCACCCAAATGAAAGGGGCACACCTCTTTCGCATCCTCGCGTTTGTACG
>JAWQFJ010013084.1:0-5000 GCA_034096865.1 Theodoxus fluviatilis | reverse complement strand
TGTGTGGTTGCATCTATTGCAATACAGGATGTATATGAGATTGGATGTCGTGCATGTCAGTTTGTGTCTGATGTGAAATGTTTCATTGGTCTGTTGGCTAGTGAATGTGCGGCCCTCCACAAGATGATACTGGCAGATGACGCAGCGGGAACTCTGGCATTTGTAGGAGCCAGGGTCGGCATCGACGGGAGTGGGAAGTACGGAGGGCATCAGCAAGGCCCGTAGGGAGCGGCTGTTTCTCTCCCCCAGAATGGGTGGATCGGGTACAGTTTGTGCCATGCGTGGGCTGGTTTTGGTCATCGCCTGGTGGAGTTCTCCAACCCAGGAGCGCAAAGGAGGGTTGTTGGGGTGGTGGGTCACGACAAAGGGGACCCGCTGGTTCTTCTTTTTGGCCTTGTATAGTAAGCACTCTTGTCTGGACGTAGTGCTGACAATGGTCCTGGCCTTGGTGATGGTAGGAAGGTGGTGGCCTCGGGCTCTGAGCTGATTTTCCAGTTAATCACATCTCTGATGGAAGGTGTCGGGGCTAGAGCACAGTCGGCGGAGACGGAGGAAGAGGCTGTAGGGGAGGTTTCGGATGACGTGGTGAGGGTGGGAGGATAGACTGTGGAGGTATCCATGTACATCAGTGGGTTTGGAGTAAAGGTCAGTTTGGAGGAAACCATCTAGCAGGGTGATGAGGATGTCCAGAAAGGGTGCTGCTTGGTCATAGGACTTCAAGGTGAACTTGATGGAGGGATAGAATTGGTTGAGGAATTCCGAGAATTGTTGGAGCTCGGCATCCGAGCGGGTCCACAGAAGGAATATGTCATCGATGTATCGTTTCCAGGTTGTTGCTGGCACTGGCACGGGGCTGTTGGCTAGGAGATGGTCTTCGAGCCAGCCCATAAAGAGACAGGCTGCACTCGGGGCCATCGGGGTTCCCATCGCTGTTCCCATCACCTGTCTGAAATGTTGGCCCTCAAATGTGAAGATGTTGTTGGAGAGAACATGGTTGGTAACCTGAAGTACTGTGTCGACAGGCGGGGTATTGGGCAGTCTGTGTCTGGTCAAGAAGTGCCGTAGGGCAGTTTCCAGTTCCTTGTGGGGGATATTGGTGTAGAGTGCTTGAACATCAATGGTGACAAGTCGAGTATGTTTGTCAAAGGGTCCAAGCTCTATATTCCATTGAGACAAAATTTGTAGCATGTGGGTGCTGTCTTTGATGAAGGATGGTAGAAGAGTGACATATTCTTTTAGCCAATCATCCACAAGCCTGGATAGGTTCTCTGTGGGGCCGTGGGTGCCAGAGACACACACACACACACACACACACACACACACACACACACACACACACACACAATTTTTTATATAATTTCAAACGAAATGCCCAGTGTCAACAAGTATTCATTGCCGTTTTGCTTCGGCAAAAATTTCTCACTTTTCCTTTCGCATTGACTGCAAGGGAAATCACAGCTTGTTGGGGTCTAGCCCAGTGCTTTGAGCCCCCGTCCGCAGTCGTTTGCGGCCAGTGCTGGCGGTGTTCGAGGCTCCAAAGATTGGAATGTCGCACTCTGTGGAAGCCGCAATGGTATTTTGCAGGTCAGTGTTTGAATGACTACTACTATAGTTTGCTTGTTTGACCATTCATTCACTTGCGCGCTCTTTTGTTTATTTGTTTATTTATTTATCAATTTATTCCTTGATTTATCTATAGATATAGTTATTTTTCTTTTCGTTTATTCATATATTGTTCTCTTTATATATCTGTTGATTGATTGATCGATCGTTTGATTGATTGACTGACTGATTAATTGATTTATTGACTGACTGATTGATTGCTTTATTGACTGACTGACTGACTGACTGATTGATTGCTTTATTGACTGACTGACTTACTAACTGATTGATTGCTTTATTGACCGACTGACTGACTGACTGATTGATTGGTTGATTGATTTATTTATTTACTGACTGACTGACTGACTGACTGACTGACTGACTGACTGACTGACTGACTGACTGACTGACTGACTGACTGATTTATTGACTGACTGACTGACTGACTGATTTATTGACTGACTGATTTATTGACTGACTGATTTATTGACTGACTGACTGACTGATTGATGTATTCATGTATTTATTTATTCATCCATTCAGCTGTCTATTTCACTTATTCAATATGTTTGCCCGTCCGTCCGTCCGTCCGTCCAAATAATTGTTTTGGTCAATATATGTCTTTCCTCTCAGTGGCCATGGAACACATCTCTCTCTTTCTCTCTCTCTTTCACAACCGATAAACACCCTCTGATGTAACAGATTAGCAAAGTTTTCTAAAGATAACACGAGAACAATGTTTGACAAAGTAGGTCTTTTCTATGAGCAGACAGTGACACCGTAAATGATTCTTCTCTGTTCCTCCAATGTGAACATAAGAAAACCAAGTAACAATGCGTCTGTAATGCGACCCTCACTATTACCTGAAAGGGAAGCACAGCAGAGGCTATATGACTCTGTCCTGAGATGTTTTTTCTGCCTTTTGAGATGTTTTTCTACCTTTTCAGTATAAACGCATCAATAAAGTGAATAGTCAACTCTCAAGTCCAGTGTGCACGATGGTGAATGTCGGTGTGGTGGTTGTCATTGTGTGCTTCACTTTTCTTCCACAGATGCATGACTTCAGACGCATTCACGAAATCACTTTCGGAGTAGGCCATGGTGCCCCCATCAAGATGATCCGTGTCTGTCCCAAGATGGAGTACATCATCTCCGTGGGGAAGGACGAATTCCTCATCATGTGGGAGTACCCTCCGAGCATGTCCGACCAGCCATAGGGTCTACAGCGTGACCGAGGTTTCTCATCCAGAGGACGTCTATTTTCCCTTCCGGCCATGTACCGTTTCCTTGTATTCCCTGACTGCTTGTTTTGGCGATAAGACGTTCATATAGAAAGTGTTTGTTCATTCTGTATTGTGCAGATGGAAGTTTCCATAAAACTCCTGCGCGTTCAGCTGTTATAAGATTTGTAGAGAACAACGAAAAGGCACTTTGCCTATTCCTTGACATTCCTTGATTGCTAGTTTTCATGAGGAGAAAATCCAATGGAAGGTGTTTCATCATTTTAATCCATGCAGGAGGAAGTCATTGAAGTATTTTTGCGTGTTCAGGTGTTACAAGATTTAAAGAAAACAATGAAAAGGATTTTTGACATTTTATTTTTTCCCTTCACTGTTTTGGGGAAAACTAAACAGATTTGAAAGTGTATAGTAATTTCGTATTGTGCAGAGGGAAATGTTCATGAAATTCTTGCGTGTTCAGCTGTTACAAGATGTGTAGAAAACATGATAGGCTCTTTGCTATTGAGCATATCCTTGAATGCTTGTTTTGGTGCGGAGAAAATCTAATGCAAAGTGTTCAGTCATTTGTTCTATGCAGGTGGAAATGTCTATGATATTTTTGAGCGTTCAAATGTTACACGACTGGTAGTAAAATAAATAAAAAGGCTTTTCGCCACCAATATATTGCATTTTTTAAAATTTGTATTAGATTACATTTGTATTGATGGTGGTACGAGCGTAATTGCATTTGGATAATATTTCGAAAGAGTTTAGCTAAGAGACAGTCACTTCAAAATGAATGAATGAATGAATGGAGTTTTACGGCCTATCAGCATGTGTAGGCTATGTAATGCCATTAATCACAAAATCAATGAGACTGTTTAGAGTAAGCGCAAGGAGCCACAATGTCGCTAGTTATTCGCCTTTTCTGAATCGTGTAGGGAGACGCGCTAGGTCAATTCTTACCCAAAACCAAAAGTGAAAAACAAAACAAATAAAGTTCTACCGCCTAATAGTCTTTGTAGGCTATGCAAGGCCAATGTATACGAAATTATCAGAGCTGATTAAAGAAAGAGCTAGTCAAGTCTTGATTTCCCTAGTTTTTTGCCCCTCACGATTCGCGATGGATGGATGGATGGATGGATGGAGTTTTACGGCCTATCAGTCTCTGTAGGCTATATAAGGCCAAGCAAGAAAATCACTAAATGACTTCCAAGTAAGTGCAAATCAAGTCACGATGTCCCTATTTATTCGCCTCTTACGAATCGCGTAGGGAGACGCGGTGGGTCAATTCTTACCCCGAACCCACAGGGGGATCACGATTCGTGAAGGGAAACACTATGGGTCTATTCTTGCCCTCGACCCAGCGGGGGTGATGGTGCAAGTGAAAACTGAGCGAGCTTCTCACAAGCAATCCTAACGCATCATATGCGATTGTGTCGCGGGATCAATGGCGCGCTTCTTTTCAAAACGTATTAAAAATATCAGAGATGAAGGCTCACTGCGAGCGTTCTCAAAGCCCAAATTTTCTCCTGTCCACACAGGCGCTCGACTTGAACGCTCAGCTCTGGACATTGTGGGAAATTTCCGAAACGAAACGCCCTTCTGGTCACGCGAAATGAAGGCGTGTGATGCGGTAAGACGCCCCTGCGATGGATGGATGGATGGATAGAGTTTTACGGCCTATCAGCCTTTGTAGGCTATGTAAGGCCATTAAGTTCGAATATCACAGGAACAGTTTGGAGTGAATGTAAATCAAGTAACGGTGTCTGTAGTTATTTGCCTTTAACGAATCGCATAGGGAGACGCGGTGGGTCAATTCTTACCCCGAACCCACAGAGTGTACGCTCCTGAGAAACCCGCCTGTTAATGTTGCACAGTCCCATCGAGGCAATGGTCAGCCGAAAAGGAAAGTATAGCAGCAGTTGATAACCAGAGTGAGTGTGTGAGGGAGGTTGTAAATGTGTGCGTGGGAAAGGAAGAGAGTGTGTGTGTTGTGGGTGGGGGGAGGTCGTGTCATTTCATTGTCTCATATTTTTATGTAGGCGCCCAACAAGGTTGTGTATGGGGTCATCTGTTGTTTTCTATCAGCATGCATAGATAACCGGTATTTATCTCACAGACAGACAGGAGAGACAGAGAGACAGAGAGAATCAGAATAAGAATCTTTATTATCAA
>JAWQFJ010013074.1:0-7500 GCA_034096865.1 Theodoxus fluviatilis | reverse complement strand
GTATGCCTGGCAAGGGTTGCAATTGTAGCTGTCTTCCCTATGCACCCACTGAAACATTGTTCCTGATTCTAAATTAGAAATTGGTCACTTGTACTTAAAAAATAAGTGTGTCACGGTGTTATGTTATGAACATCCAATGACCTAGTCGTCTATTTTTAGGTGTACAAAGAGTTAATTCAATTATTTTTTTTTCTTCTGCTTTTCTGATGTACATTGGTTGGATTAGGCCGTGTAAATATGTCTCTGGATGCAACAGGTGTGTTTAAATGGGAAATGTGTAACTTTTTCAAAAGGTTACGAGACATGACTCATGTCACAGCTTAGTGCCCAACTCTGTACTCTTGACCGTGTACATGCTTGCGTGTGTGTGTGTGTGTGTGTGTGTGTGTGTGTGTGTGTGTGTGTGTGTGAATATGTGTGTGTGTGTGTGTGTGTGAATATGTGTGTGTGTGCGTGTGCGTGCGTGTGTGCATGTGTGTGTGTATATGTGTGTGTGTGTGTGTGTCGATAGCAACAGATGTGTCGTCACTATAAATCCTATTTCAATTTGTTTTTTGAAAAGAAACTTGTAAGGCAGATGAGGGTGGAAAAACTTTGATAAAAAATGTTTGCTTTGTATTTCAATTCATTGCTGTCAGGGAAGAAGTAATGTTGGTGCTGAATCTCTGGTACGTCATTTCATGATACTTTCTGCTAACTTTATTTCAGAGGAGTTGGGATTAAACATGCAGCTCATGGCATAGACAATCATGACCGCGATGGTTCCACCGACCGGAGTGGTAATGATTTCAAGAGGGATGGTGGCGTTGGTTGTGATTATGACGGTGGTGGTGGGTGAGGTGCTTTGATGTTTTTGAGCGTGGGTTTTGTTGCCGTCGCCAGAATCAACAGGATACAGACGTTGGGTGGATGCGGGGTGATTGTAACTTGCGCGCACTTCAGTGACGCACACTCGAACACACACACTCCCACACACCGGGTCGGCGTGTAGCCGTCTACCTCTGTCTCTCTCTCAGTCTCTGTACCGCCCAGTCAACCGCATTCCAGTGTCCGTCTGACCCCCTTACCTCATCCCATCTCGCATTTCTCCGTCACTGTGGTATGTCCACCTCACTTCCCATGGACCCTCCCACTCAACAAGGTTGGGGGTAAGAACAGACCCACCGCGTCTACCTACACGGTTCGTAAGAAGCGAATAACTTTGAAAGTGGTGCCTCAACGTGCTCTCACTATAACCAGCTCTGATGACTTTTCGTGGTCACTGGCCTTACACAGCCAACAAGGGCTGAAAGGCCATAAAGTTGCGTCCCTCCTCCTTTCCTCCCTCCCTCCCTCCCTCTCTCTATTAATCACTTCATCCCTCCCTTCATACCTCTCTATCGCTCACTTTATCCCTTCCTCCCTCCCCCCATCCACCCGCCCTCCCTCCCTCCCTACCTCCCTACCTCCCTCCATCCTTCCACCCCTTCCACCCCTTACTCCAACCCTCCCTCTCTCCCTCTATTCATCCCTTCATCCCTCCCTCCATATCCCTCATTCCCGCCTCCCTACCTCCATCCCTCCCTCCTTCCTGCCTCCCTCCCTCCCTCCCTCCCTCCCACCCTCCCCCCCTCCTCCCTCCCTCCCTCCCTCCCTCCCCCTCCCTCCCTCCCTCCATCTATCTATCTATCCAGCTCACCAGCCCTCTGCCTTCACACCTCTGAATCTGTTCCTTTATCACATAAAAAGGAGTAGCCAGATTCCATATCTTAACATGCTCCGTTCAAGCATCTAAGCTCTAAATTGACAGTCTGCACTCATTGTCTGTGTAAAGTGAAATCTTCCGGAGTAGAAGAGAGAGTGTTGCTGAAGACATTCTACACTGCTCATAATGCTGCAGTTTGTTGGAGAGATAACATCAGCAAGGGAGACCCCGACACAATAACAACATATTTAAAGAGGGTACATCATGAATGTGGAACATCCGTGGATATTTTCAGCCATTTCCACAAAAATCAAGTGAGGAAGAGGACATCTATCATAATCAGAAATGCAGATCATCCCCTCAACATTGAATTCTACTCCAGACGCATACACTGCCGCAAAGGATTTCGTCCACCAAACACACACACACACACACACACTCACACACACACACACACAACACACACACACACACACACACACACACACACACATACACACACACACAAACACACACACAAACACACACAAACACACACACACAAACACACACAAACACACACACAAACACACACACACACGCGCGCGCGCGCGCGCACACACACACACACACGCCCCCGCCACCCTCTCGCTTCTGCTGCCAGGGCCAGTGGGATGGAGTGTTCAGTCCACTGAGCTAAAAATACAGCTCAGCGGTTCAGTCACAGTAAGGGTGTTGTTCATACGGATGTCCGTTCCTTTTCCTGTCCACTTCACCCGCTCTGTGCCACAGTTATTTCCATGGGAAATGATGAATCATTCCATCAGGAAACTGAGGGTATCCTGCCAAGTGTATGGGTGTGTGCTGGGAAATGACAGACTCACTTATTGTCCCAAAATAGACACGGTCCAATCAACGAGTGCAGAGGATGACAAGTTCACGGTGTACTTTTCTTTCTCTTATCTTAGTAGGGAGAATTCGTTGTTTCATCGCATTGTGTTTAAATATAGACGTGATGAGTGATTTCATTTAACCTTTCATTAAAAAAAAGAATATTACCTACAGTCTGCTGGTGGAACGCTTTGCCAAAAAAATGGCTGTCTGTCTTCAGTCCCGACTTAACGGCTGATATCTCAAAAACTACTGGACCTATTTCCTTGACATTTTGCACACTTACTGGAAGTAAGGTCCGATTGAATGTATAAAATTTTCAGAATCGAAGTTTGAAAAAAAGTGACCTTTTTACGTTTTGGTGTTGCAAAGAATGCAAAGGACGGAACTCTGCCCCGACTCAATGGAAGTTTTGGCATGTGTAACGTGATCATTTCACGTCGAATAACGTGACGAAATTTCGAGGAGATTGGACATTGGTGAAGGAGAAAGAAGGATTTTTTACGATGCGGGTCGTTTCGTACAATGGACGTTTCGTACCTAGTCGTTTCGTACCCTAACCCTAACCCTAGGTTAGGGTTAGGGTTAGGGTTAGGGTAGAAAAGGTACGAATCGACTAAATGAGGTACACAACGACTAGGATACGTTGCGTCCAGGGTACGAAACGTCCTGTATTCGATTTGTTTTCCCTCCAGGTTTACTGGAGGTCCTCACAGCTTTATTGTTTTTTTTAATGCCAAAACCTGGAGGTTCAGCGCCAGCGGTTTTTATCCTTCCAATGCCAAAACCTGGAGGTTCAGCGCCAGCGGTTTTTATCTCTGCAATATATCTCTGCAGATGCGAAAATCGCACAATACAGCAAATATTTAATGAAGAATAATGATGATGTCACCTGATTAATCATAGAGGGACCAAGTGAACTCACCACCACCAATACCACATGAGAAACCTCAATGGGTCGCTTTCTTCACTGTCATTGTTACACGCAAATCATGTACTTGAAATGAGTCTTTCATTGCGATGACCTTCTTGCGGACGTGTGTGAAGAGAACGATTTTAAACACAATGGTGGATGTTAGTCCTCAGTTGTTTGGGCCAATAAACTTCTCGAAGTCGCTAACTGTTTGCTCGCGCCTTGCTTGTATAGTACGGGAAGGAATATCTGAGCAAGGCATGGATTGATGACCTAAATAGTGAGAAAGCTTTTCGTCATTTAGAATGTTTGATTAAGTAAACCTTTGACCATTAGATCACAGCATAGTAAAGATTGAGTGTTGCGATGGTTTTTTTAATACGCTGATAGAGTAAGTAAAATGCAATAATCTTCTCCCACAATGTTATCCAGCAAAAAAGTTACGACAGAAAGAATTCAGAATCGGATGCACTTTATTCCCACTGATCAGATACCTAACGCAGGGGTGGGGGTGGGTGGGGAATAGGGACGTGGGACGTGGGGGTGGGGAATAGGGATGTGGGACGTGGGGGTGGGGATGGAGATGGGAGAACGGTAGTTCCACTACATGCAGAGAAACGTAGCGAATCTTGGATATATGAGAATTACCGCATGCTTGAAACTGCATCCTAAATAACATTATCACTTCCTACCTCGTTATGACCATATCCGAGTGAAATGTGTCGGCCATGTAGGTTATGCAGGCTTTGAAACTCCTCTACAGATCAAAGGAAGCGGAGCTCTAACCACATGGCGCCGCTACTGTCTTGGGTGAAGCCCTATAGAGCTTGCATGCAATCCACGTCCACTAGTCTGCATGTCAGTGATAATGTTTGGATGATGGAAAGCAGTGTCGAGATCAGAGTTCAGGAAAGGCGGTTAGACCAACTCAAAGTTCTGTAACGAGAGCAGAACGCCGAAAAAAGAGAGAGCGTGCCTTCAACTGGATTGCATTGTTAAAAGGAAATTAAGAAACGCGACAAAAAAGATTGGCAGGGTTTCAAAGAGTGGGCAAACACTTAACCCAGTGTTACCTTCTCTGACCAAGACTGGTCCCAAAATAGAGCACAACTGAAACCTTTCATTTGCTTCATTTGCATGCAGGCACCCTGGAATAGAAAGTGCTCGGGTCATAAGGAAGCAAATATTGGATGACGTGTGTGTGAATTCATGTCGAGGAGCTGGAAAAAGTCTGATGATTGAAGTTGAAACTTACATATCGTCAGCACAATTGTGGCTCACTGGTGTTAAGGATACAAAGAAAGTGGTCAACCCATTGTGACCCACACTGCTTTGGGCAAGCGAGTTTCTAAGACCAAATCATCTAACAATTCGGGCAATGTATTTACCGTCCAGTTTTTCCATGGCTTCAGGTCTGATAAACATGCACACGCATGCACTGTGAAAAGGCTAGTACTCTGTGCTCATCTGTCTGACATTCAATTTTAGCCCCCACCCATGGTTCTCTCTCTCCTTTAAATTCCAGGAACAAAAAAACACACTTTTTTCTTTGTCTGTAGCACGTCCGACTGAAAAGGACAGAAGGTGTGCATCGCATTTTGCATCCGGTTGGACGTGATTTAGCCAAGGCCCCTCGTCTGAAGTCACGTGTCTTTCCTCCTTACAAGAGGACACATCATGCAGACATCTTAGATAAATGGCCCAAAGAAGCCTTTGACTGAATGATTTTGCCTTAGAGTCTGTTAGGGGCGGGCTCGATTTAGGTGTTTACCCACCATCTGACATCCAAGCTCAACGGAGGCAGACTGTAGACCGTGAGACGGGTCCCCCATCAGGACCAACGTTGGCGCTGCAAGAGGGAAATGCATGCTCCTTATATGCCATGAACCATCGTCTCCACAGTCACCACACGGTGAATCGATGGATAATAGGAGGAAGGTACATACAATGTTATATCGTGCATTTTGGGGGTAGGGGCCGGGGGTAGGCTTTTAGAAGGTAGATTGGAGGAGGGGTGGCGTGCACTGATTCGGGTAAGCACACAGTGTGAGTGCTGACGGGACAGAGAGGCTCCTCTCAGTCTCATGCCTTGTTTAGTCAGTGCGTCTGTGGCAGTGTAAGGAAATCTGTGCCTTCTATCAATTTGTTAAAGAGCTACAGCTAAACAATTCAGAAAAGGAGAGAGAGAGAGAGAGAGAGAGAGAGAGAGAGAGAGAGAGAGAGAGAGGGAGAGAGAGAGGGGTGGGGGGTGGGGGGTTGGAGAGAGAGAGAGAGAGAGAGAGAGAGAGAGAGAGAGAGAGATAAACAGGCAGACAGACAGACAGACAGACAGACAGACAGACAGACAGACAGAGATAGGTAAAGACAGAGAGAGAGAGAGAGAGAGAGAGAGAGAGAGAGAGAGAGAGAGAAAGAGAGGCAGAGAGAGACACACAGAGAAAGAGAGAGAGAGCGAGAGAGATCGAGAGAGAGAGAGAGAGAGAGACATACACACGGTTGCAAGACTGACTGAGCAGTTGTTTCTTACATTAACAGTTCAACGTTATGACTAATGCAGTCTAAATGTCTATCGGAATGTTTGCGAAAATCGTGGCCATTGTTTGCACGTGCCGTGCATCTATCTGTCCTGGAAGTGGCCATGTCTGCTGGACTGGAGACTGCTGTTCCCTTCACAGACATCTGGTCACGTCGTTAGCACTCCTCTGCGTTTTGACGTGCATTCCAGTCATGTCTTCATGCAGTTGTGACTACGTATGAGAAAACCACGCCAACGTTAAAAAAAGAAAATTTCTACAACAAAATCACTGAGTTTTAACTCCAAATTCCTGAGAAAACAGCATGTATATAGAACAGATTCTGATGTTTTAAGATGAGTGTGTGTCAAGCTACATTACTTAGCTCCCGAATAACCTTGCTGTGCGTTTGCTAAGAAATATTCCAGTGGCTTTAAGCCATGTTTCTCATGAGCTGTCACATTCACTCACTTCCGGAATGTTTTGTCATTGTGTTCATGCTTATGCTGCGAGATATATTCGATGTAGTATTAGCTGCTAAACAGAAATCAGATGTGCACATTATTATTAGAGAAACACACACACACACACACTCACAAATACATACACACACACATACATACACACATACATACACACACACATATCAAAAAGACTTTATTCATGAACATTGCACAAAATCTGCCCACATGAGCAACTAATGAATAAACACACTTTGTAACTTGAGCTCTCCGACCCACGAAGGAGATCATGGAGACCTACTTTGGCATGTAAAGTGCAGAAGGCCAACACAACAACAGCTAGATTGTCTTGACCAAGAGGATTAGCTATATACATGTCCACAATGGCACACATAAGTATGAGTTTTCATGAGTGAGCAAAATGTCAAACACAAAACTATAGAGCTGTTAAGCTACATACATGTATATATCTGCCGAGCCAAACATTCAGGATGTCACGTTCAGTGTAGACTCCTGCATAGTAGCTACAGTCATATTTTTATTTATATACTCCTCAGTGGGATGTGAGTATAAGAGGCAGGTTATAGCATTCAGATGTTCATTATTATACAGAAATTTACTTGTGTTCATATATCAGAGCATTTTCTTTTACATGTAATATTCCCTCATTTTGACATGAAGTACTGGGAACAGCTTTTTAGCATTATTGAGTTATACAAGAACCAACACAAGCAATTGGCACTCACACATCCCTCACCAGGACAAGTGTGACTGCACAAAGCATCTCAGAGAATCCAGTGAGGTACT
This sequence comes from Theodoxus fluviatilis, assembly GCA_034096865.1. Lineage (NCBI taxonomy): Eukaryota > Metazoa > Mollusca > Gastropoda > Cycloneritida > Neritidae > Theodoxus > Theodoxus fluviatilis. The sequence continues at coordinate 252 of JAWQFJ010013074.1, read as the reverse complement.
GAAACGTATATGCACTTACACACTAAAGCTTTCTTTACATACATTTTTCCTCACTTAGGCATATGAGACTAAATACAGGATTAATCAGCACAAACAAGGAAAGGGGCACATGGACACTGCACAGTCAGGATCCACATTGCAAGTGTACAACATATACACATGTTCCTTTATTATTATTTCTGAACGCAGGTACAATGAATATTGAAGGTCATAAGTACACACCACTCAGCATGTTCTCCCATCTCCCTGCAA
>JAWQFJ010013065.1:0-25000 GCA_034096865.1 Theodoxus fluviatilis | reverse complement strand
CCAGCTCAGAGGGGATCGACTGCTGTGAGTTTCCAAATGGACAAATGTCACGACAAGATATTGAGCACATTTCTGTTACACGTCAATCCCGTCGTACTTTCACCACTACTATTGAAAACGGATTCCTTGAAAAGAGAAGTGATCATGGACTTGAGAAGGTCCTAGGGCTTCCTGTCCTTGCTGGTAATCACAGGTGAATGTGAAATCATATAGACATCTGAGGGTAAAAATTAAACACTTCCTAAACTGGAAAGACCACACCAAACTGCTGCAGAAGAAAAGCAACTAGTGCCTGTTTTGTTTTAAGAATAGATTTGGAAGCGTTCCAGGTAGACAATGCGATCATGTTTCTGTTCTGTGCATCAGCTGTGTTGTCAGTCTCGACTGTCTTGGTGATAATCTGAAAGGACTGCCTGACAAAGAGTGATAAGGCAAACTTCGACAGTCATCAAACTTTCTGCCGAGATGATCGAGAGACTACTTTCATACACAGAAGACACAGCCAGGAAAACATTCAGCATTAACAGCTGTGATATTTCAGCAGACTCCTGACCCCAGCAGAGTGCCCTCTTCCAAGCAGCACATCCTGGCAGACGTCTTGTCTGCCTCCAGAGCAGACCTGCTCTACAACGCGAGTCTTTTGTGCCGCCTTCTGTGCCGCTCCTGGACACTGCACCCTGGATCCTGACACCCAGAGGCCGACATGGGGAGGAAATGGACTCTGGACATGATACGTAAAATGAAAGTGGGATGGGAGGGAGGTGAGAGGGTGGGAATATTTTTATCGTTATGGTAGGGCTTGAGTTTATTCTTTTTTTTAAAAGCATAACCAGGTCGACATCATTTTGTATGTGTGTATTGCTTTTACCAGCCACTACATTAATGAACACACTAAACATTTTAGCGCAATTTCACTTCTCTCCTGCTCTTTTCTACTTAGACAATGATGTAACTTTTGTTTCGAAAGGTTCATAGAAAATGAAGCCGTATTCCATTGAGTAACAACACATATTTTGTACAATTCAAAATTGTAAATCTCGAGTAATTTACTCTGTAGGCCTCTTTCATACATACTGAAGTCAGTACAAAATTTTTGAGTTGCACTCAGACGTTGTGCCCTGACGACACAGTCAGTTCTACGTGCCAGATGTTTTAAGAATGATTCAGGCTTCTAGTAGTGCCAATCCTGTCAGCTTTTCTCGATTCCTTCCCTCTTTGGTCGACATGGGGAACTTGTCTCTGTCATGGACCTTTGTAGCAAAACTTATTTGCCGTTAATCACTCCTTAAGAATGCGAATGGAAGCGACTGAGAGGAGACAGCTAGAGACGTGTAGGTTCACAGCTGCCTGAGTGACAGCGCTGAAGAGCTGTCTTGTCAGCAGACAGGCCTCATCCAACATGCACTTTGTGTTGGATGTGTAATGGCCTACATGCATGTATTCATTGACAATGCTGAACGAAACATTACCAAAATTTGCATTGATTTTCGCTAAACCCCTACCGCAATGTTTCGCCAATTATTGTATTTATTTTCTCCTTAAATTCCTGAGTGTATTTGATGCAGATTTTTGTTACAATTTAATTTAACTTTATATTTCAAACCAGAATGCATATCTTTAGTTGTGTTGAAGACAAAATACAGCAAGGTGTAAGACACAAAGAATGAGATACCTGACAACACAGGCAGCTGCGACCGACCAGACCTTCCCCTGCAGCAATTGCGACAGGACCTGCGGATCCCTCATCGGACTTCTAAGGCATGCGCGGGAGTGCAAAGGACGTGGAATATGACCTTCCAGATCTTCGTAAACGAAGCAAAGCCATCATGATGATGCATTGAGTTAGTATGCACAGCGGCGATCAGGCCTGATATGAGTTTCTCTGCACCATTCACAATCTGTTGATATTTGTATTTTGCAGTGCAACGAAAGTACACACTGCATCAGCAAGGCATGAGATCCGGAAAGAATCAGCAGAAGATTTCTGCGTGAGTCATGTCAGCAGCTTGCCTTGTGTTCACCATGTTGTTCCAACTGTCTGTCGACACAAGCATCATTCCCAACTCCTGGATGACGTCAGGCATCTGTCCAGTGCCAAAGACGCCAAAGCCCCCATGCAGCAGTGACTACCGACCCATATCGCCCACATCACTGGTCATGACGTCATTTGCAAGAATCGCCTGCACCACCTCGAGATAGAGACATTCAATCTTCTTGACCTTGATCTATTTGCATAAAGGACACAACGTAGCACCGAGGATAGTACAGATTTCTGGACTTGTCACGCCCATTCCAAGCGATTCAGACTCACTGCTGCACAGGCTCGAACGTTCAGGGGTAGACTCACCGCTTTGGAGATAGAGAGAAAGCTTCCTCACAAATCAGTCATAGTGTTTTCGCGTCATCGCACCATTTCAACATCAACTAGCATGAACACGCCACCTAATCTCTTTCACTTATCTTCTGTACTTCAAACTGCAGACTGATTATCAGCCACTCTGGCGATAGACTCCTCAAAGGTGTAGATGACAAGGCTCTTGGACTGATACAGCAATATCTACACAACATACCCGCAGGAAGTACAAGACCTCAGACCTTGGGGTCACCAATACTACTGACAACGGATTCCTTGAAATGAGGAGTAATCTTGGACTTGAGAAAGTCCAAGTGCGCCCTGTCCTTGCTGGTGATCACAAGTGAATGTGAAAGCATACAGACAGCTGGGGGTAACAAGTAACCACTGCCTAAACTAGAAAGATCACACCAAACTGCTGCAGAAGAAAGGCAACTAGCACTTGCTTTTTTAATATAGATATGAAGGCCTTCCACGTAGACAATGCGACCTTGTTTCTGTCTTGTGCATCAGCTGTGTTGTCAGTCTTGATTTTCTTCGTGATAACATGAAAAAAGTGCCTGACAAAGAGTGACAAAGCAAAATTCGACATTCATCAAACTTTCTGCCGAAATTATTGAGAGACTACTTTCATGAACAGCCTGGGAAAATTCAACAATAACAACTGTGATAGTTCAGCAGATTACTGACGACATGAGAGAGCCCTCTTCCAAGCAGCACATCCTCGCAGACGTCTTGTCTGCCTCCAGAGCAGTCCTGCTCTACAACGCGAATCTTTTGTGTCGCATTATGTGCCGCTCCTGGACACTGCACCCTGAATCCTGACACCCAGAGGCCGACATGGGGAGGAAATGGAAACTGGACATTATACGAAAAAGGGAAGTGGGATTGGAGGGAGGTGAGAGGGTGGGAATATTTTTATCGTTAAAGTAGGACTTTTTTTTCTTTTTTGAAGCATAGCCAGGTCGGCATGATTTTGTATGTGTGTATTGATTTTAGCAGCCACTATTTTAATGAACACACTAAACATTTTAGATCAATTTTCCTTCTTTCCTGCTCTCTTCTACTCACATACTAATGTAAGTTTTGTTTCAAATGGTTTTTAGAAAATGAGGCCACACACTGAAGTCGGTACACAGCCTTTGTGTTGCACTCAGACCTGGTACCCTGACGACACAGTCAGCTCCACGAGTCAGTCTTTTCAAAAATTAATCAGACGTCTAGTTGTGCCAATCCCGTCAGCTTTCCTCCATTCCACCCCTCTTTGGTCGACATGGGGAACTTGTCTCTGTCATGGACCTTCGTAGCAAAAGTTATTTGCCGGTAATCACTCCTTAAGAAGGTGATCGGACGCGACTGAGAGAAGCCAGCTAAAGACGTGTAAGATCACAGCTGCCTGTGTGACAGCGCTGAAGAGCTGTCCTGTCAGCAGACAGGCCTCATCCAACACGGAATGACGCAACACGCTATTTGCTGGTGGCCCTCCTCCATCGTCCCTCTTGCTTGGCGATGTCCTGACTTCCCTTCCACAACCCACCTTCTCCTCCTCCCTTTGTTGCCGTCTTACTGAATGCTGATACAACCCCCCCCCCCCGTCCCTTTGTTGCAGTCTTACTAAATGCTACTACAAACTTCCCCCCTCTCTTTGTTGCCGTCTTACTAAACAGATGCAACATCCTTCTCCCTCTACATTTGCTGCCGTCTTATTGAATGCAACAACACTCGTCTTCCATTTCCTTTATTGCCGTCTTACTGAATGCTGCAAAACTTTCTCTCTCTCCCTTTGTTACCGTCTTACTAAATGCTGCAACACCTTTCTCCGCACCTTTGTTGCCGCATTACTGAATGCTGCAACACTCTTCTTCTCTCCCTTTGTTGCCGTCTTACTGAATGCTGCAACATTCTCCCCCCCCCCCTTTGTATTTATCTTTCTGAACGGATGCAACAGCCGTCTTACGGAATGCTACAAAGCCGTATTTCCCTCTTCCTTTGTTGTCGTCTTACTGAATGCTGAAACACCCTTCTTATCCCAACCCCCACACACCTCCCCACCCCCCGACCCCCCTTGTTGCCGTCTTACTAAATGCTACTGCAGCCTTCTTCAGAAACGGGGAGCGACCACAACAGAGCGAGAACCGACAGCAGGAGGAGGAAGACTGGAGGCTGCAGCACGGCTGTTGAGAGAGACAGGTCAGGCCAAGGAGGAAGACAAGACAGCCATCGCAAAGCGTTTGACGACTCAGGAAAACCACACGGCTTGTAGCAGTAGCAGAGGGCCAGATAGAGGACGAAGCAACACAGGATCAGTCACAGTGGCATTGTTGGGTGACACCTTTCATGTGTGACGTCAGTGGTGGAAACTGAGCAAGACGAGAAAGCAACATGTATCCAAAGGAAAAAATGGGCACCGTCTCCTAAGAGGTTACAACAATGGAACTTAACGTGAAGGTTACCGTTCTCGCCTCTCCCTGGTCCTCGACCTTTTGCCTTTTTCCCTGTAGGGCTTCAAGTTTTCGTGCGTGCCTTCCCATGGGAAGAATTTCTAGACGTACCCCATAAATCACCTGCGAACACGTCTGCCTAACCCTGTATCTGGCATATATCGGCTAACAAAGTTAACGTACCCAGCACTGAAGCAAGTCTGTCAGAAAGAATCAGGACTAACGTCATTGGAGTTGTCCATCATTTCATATCTTGGGTTGCCCAGGACTAGAAAGCATTTGGTGTAGCCCAAGAACACTCTCGTTGCTATTGAAGGAATGAGAAAGTAGACCATCTAGAATGGTATACTTTCACTTACATGTATACCTGCATTTTTCTATGGAAAAGGTAAACCAGTATAAACGTTCAAACGAACATACTTACTGAAAAGAAAGAGGAAAGATTTGTAGAAGTGCACCCTTGTCTGACACCACTGCAGCTTGACAAGGGACACAGGCCTGGTGTACTGGTCACGCCAGAAGACGGGAGTTCCAAGGCTGGTGTGCGGAATACGCCTCCTTGATTTCAAACACAATTCACAGCGCCAAGCAAAACTAGACAGAGTCGCAGACCATTTGGTAGGACATGGAAAGCATACTGGAAGTGAAGTTATTGCAAGAAGTTCCACACTTGTCAAATGCATTTACCTCTCCCATCAGTCTCCAGTTCAATGGTCAGTGCACCGTGTGAACCAACATCAGGTACTGAAACCTCTGCTTAGCTTATGTAAAACAATCCACAGAGAATTTACACCCTGTTCCAACAAGCCTGAACAAGGTTGTTTCTCGCTACGAGGAAGACTTCCACGACAAACAGTAAACCAAAACGCATACATCCTTCTCACTAGAGATGATCGTCCTTCCAATGGAAGCCAGCTCATCACCGTTGTGGTGGCAAAGTTCACACAGGCTTGTTCAAGGTGAGGGCGTGATGGAAGTAGAGGGGAGCCAGAACACCCACTCCATGGACCTGTCCAAACTGTGTGTTGGAGCAAGTGGGGGCTCCTGCCTGCACTGACCAAGGTCAGGATTGTTGTATGAGCAGAGGAGGAAGGAGGCATTGTCGTTAAAAGAAATCTCACTCTCAAACTCACTGCTATCAAGGAAGAGACAAAGAACGAAGTCGTCGGGTGCCATTCATCTGCTGAACGTCTACAGAGTCTCCACTGAATACACAGCACTGTGTGCCTGGGACACAACTATCTCTTCAAAATAAACAGTCAGGAATAATCATTATTCACTCCCTCCATTCCAGGTAAAAGTCATCCAGACTGAGGTCTACACATTTCTACCATGGGGTCGTCTACCTTGACTACTGGTATCCCAAAGATGCATCTCCTCTGCTGTGACACTGAAAGATGACAATCTCCTAGCACGAGTTATGAAGTAAACGCGCTATTTTTATCATTTTGCATATATATCATAAAACAGGACCGAAGCCTATAGTTTCATTAGCCTCGGTTGTAAAAATAAAAAATGCCACTCTCTGGAATAGGCATAGAATGTGTCACTGATAACTTGTCCATTATCATGGCATCTTGAAAAGAGCGTTTATCCCTCTAGGTTTACTGGAAGTCCTACAGACTTTATCTGTCTGTCTGTCTGTCTGTCTGTCTGTCTGTCTGTCTGTCTGTCTGTCTGTCTGTCTGTCTGTCTGTCTGTCTGTCTGTCTGTCTGTCTGTCTGTCTGTCTGTCTGTCTGTCTGTCTGTCTGTCTGTCTGTCTGTCTGTCTGTGTGTCTGTCTGTCCCGATTTAACGGCTGATATCTCAAAACTACTGGACGAATTTCCTTGACATTTTGCACACTAACTGGAAGTTAGGTCCGATTGAATGTATCAAATTTTCAGAATCGAGGCTTGAAAAGAAAGTGGTTTTTTAAGGTCGTAAACTCGAAAGCTCCTCCCTAAATACTCGATTGATGGAATGGCGAAATTGCAAAATGTGTGACGTCATCAATACCGTGACGTAATTTATTGTGTGTGTATGTCTCTCTGCTCCGACTTAACGGCTGATTTCTCAAAAACTACTGGACGGATTTCCTTGGCATTTTGCACACTTACTGGAAGTTAGGTCCGATTGAATGTGTCAAATTTTCAGAATCGAGGCTTGAAAAGAAAGTGATTTATTTAGGTCGTAAACTCGAAACACCACCCCCACCCCCACCCCCCCACCCCTGAGATTTCGAGCCACTTCGAGTCAAACAGAGTTATCTTTTCCTACTTTCACAAAACAGTGGCTTCTTAGTATGTTGAACGTCTACCAGCAGACGCAAAAAAGCGGTAATACGAGAAGATTATCCCTCCAGGTTTACTGGAGGTCCTACAGACTTTATTTAGACGAAATTAACTCAATGACGACGCATCTCATCATATGATGAGGTGAGGTGAGCAACGGTTGACGACACATTTCATCATATGATGCGGTGCTTATATAAATTTCTTGTGCGTGTTGTGAGGGGCTCTTAACCTATCGAGGTAGTCTAGTTCTGTTATAAGATAGTGAGGAACATTGTATGTGGCAAGGGGGGCGATATAAACGCTAAATCGCAATGGCGTTGCAGCAGGACGATGAGGATTTTGTTTAAACCGCTATGAAATAAGGATCAGATGAGAAGGACGATGTGCCCGTTTTTTCCGAAGAGGACGAAGATGAAAAAGATGCAGTTTTAGAGGAGCAGATCATAGATATAGTGCACGAACTGCTGACCGAAGAAGAGGAATCGGAAACTGATCCGTACATGTTGTCGGCTGAGCCGAACTAAGTCTAAAAACAGGCACGCCAGACGGTACCCATCTTTGTTGCAATACTATATGCAAAATAAAAATATTGAGAGAATGACATTGATCTACAAGGATAAAGGAGACAAAGAGCGTTCTAATGATGGCAACAGTTTTTCCATTGCTTGATTAGTATTTTTTCAGCAATTTCTGTAAAAATGCCCAGAAACATGCGTCTCCAGTCAATACGAGCTATAAATAGCGCCGTCTTCAATGAGTTAAGATCTAGGAGCAAGAGGATTAAACGGTGGAGGTGACAGCTCGGTGCTTCAGATCAATGCGAAAAAATGAAGCACCACATCCACTTTCTTTCCATCTTGACGCTGCTAAGCAGAAGATCAACCATCCTCATTGCTCGTGCAAGGCTGGGTAAGTGTTGTTGTTTTTTTTAAATCATTTATCTGTTACGTGTTTGATGGAGTAACCTAAGCTCGCATTCCAAAATTGTAGAACCTACTCTTGAAGTGTTGTGTGTGGAGCCAAAAAGCTTGCGCAACTGTCCTTCGCACTGACTGTCCTATGCACGGACTGTCCTTTGCATTAACTGTCCTTCACACTGACTGTTCTATGCACTGACTGTCCGATGCACTGACTGTCCTATGCACTTTCACACTGACCAGTGCACAGAATGACCGGTGCGTGTCCGAAGCACTGGTGAGCGCGACAAAAACTTGGAGCGGACTGCTAGATCTTTACCCACTGTAGAAAGCGCACTTCCCCTCCTCTCCTTCGTGACAATCTCCTTGTCAGTGCATAGAACAGTCAGTGTGAAGGACAGTTAATGCAAAGGACGGTCAGTGCAAAGGACAGTCCGTGCATAGGACAGTCAGTGCAAAGGACAGTTGCGCAAGCTTTTTGGATCCACACACAACACTTCAACAGTAGCTTAGGTTACTCCATCAAACACGTAACAGATAAATGATTTTAAAAAACAACACTTACCCAGCCTTGCACGAGCAATGAGCGATGCATGACCAGGTTCGATTCTGCGCTGAAACTTTTTTCCTCTCTTTTTTCGAGAGGTTGTGGGTTCGAACCCAACCTGGTTTTTTGTGTTTTTGTGTGTGTGTGTGTTTTTCCCCCTCTTTTCTCGAGAGGTTGCGGGTTCAAACCCGATCTTTTTTTAAAAATGTTTTAATATATATGCCAAAACCTGGAGGTTCAGCACCCGCGGTTTTTGTTGAAACTTAATGCACTCGAGTCTCAGTCATTTCAGTGAGATCTTTTCGTGGGAAATCTCAGCAACAACTAGGAGTGAATGCACTGCTGGTATCGCCATGATGGTGGTGCTTTTCACGCCTGACTAGAGAAGACTGGGATCTTGTCTTTGAGACCAGAAAACGAGACGGGGTCTTTTATACAGATGCAGGCTGCTACTAGACATTCGTGACGTACTCCGCCATGTCCCCTTCGTTCATGGAAAAATCGAATAATTTGGAGTGGTAGGCTTTGAAAAAAAATGCTCTTTATAAGAAATGAGTGAAACTATTAGAAGCAATATCCGTCTACCAGGTAGAATCCAGAGGTAACATTTAACACATAGCAGCTGCTGCACAATACTCTTCTTCTGAGCTGGAACCCATGGTCACAGCGCTTTCAGACAGAAGCTGTGTGCCACAGAGCAGTGCATGTCCCTAATGAAGGAAATAATAGGCCTCTGCTCAGATAGCTGTTGCTCTATTCTCTGCTCTTTTTCGGCTGCAACAAATTGACATGCGTTTAACAGGTTCGAAGATGTGAGCAACACGTTCTGTACACAAGGGCGTCTGCCTACAAATCCATTCTAGAAACGATTTCAACTCTGTGTGCATGCAGCGTCAGGCCAGGTCTGGGGACCAAGGCCAAGTGGACTTCCTTGGAGCTAGCGAGGGCCCCTAGTCAGAGCTGGTGGTAAGAAAGGGCTGCGCTGAACTGCATCGGTACTAGCTCCGCCGTTGAGTGTCTGTTGTCTGTCTTCTGAGTGTCTGTACACTGGACCTCCTTCTGTCCCACATTTTCTAAATGCTTCTGTTGTGCTGGACTGTGGTCTAACGTTGCACAGGTCGAGTGTGAGAGAGTTGAGAAGTCAGTTGAAGGAAAGGGCAACAGCACCACACAGTTCTGACCATTAAGAGTACTTGCGTTTTCCCTGCTTGATGTCTAATTAACATTACTTGTCAGACGCATCCACACTCCCAACCTCTTTCTTATCTAAAGGGTGAATTGTCATGCTTTGTTATGATACATTACACTTCTTGAGAGATTTTCACATCAATAACTTGATTTGATCATTACTTCAGAGCAAAAGGCACACGACCCGTGTAATAAAATCGTCACTGTGTCTGTCTCCCTTACTGGGTCTGACTCCAGCTGTCAGTGACGGGACCTGCTGTGGAGGCCGTGGTATGGAGAAAGGCTGCCTCTCCACCTCATCTAGGCTGACGTCGTCAGCAAATCTTCGTGTCTTTCTGTGTTGCATGTCCAGTTTTTATACTGAGAAAAATATTCCAAGTAACTTGGCTTTCTTCACAGAACTGTTACAGTAGAGCTGCGTCACACTGTTTTGCCTTCCACCCGACATTGACAGGAGCAGCACGCCGCCCTCGGAACCACTCTGTGTGGGTGGCAGACATGGGGCAGGTGTCCTCTGCCTGCAGTAGCAGTGGATCAGTCCACAGGGCAGGTCCTGCTGTTGATGCTGGGAGGAAAGCTGGGGTGGCATCTGCAGTTCCTGGTTGACACAAGCGTCAGGCGCTGCATGGCACCAAAAATCCTTTGTGTCACCTTCCTGCTTCTAGCAGTACACAGCGCTCCACACTGTGACTGCATTTGTTTCTAATGAAACAGTGAGGTGGGCATCAAGAAAACTAGGCATGCTCAGGATTCTGTGGTATCCGTTCTACCGTCCAAGATGGAGCGCAAGCAAGCTCTGTACGCCGTGAGTGTCCATCTCTGTCACGCACCGTCTTCTTTCCATCTTGCAAAGTGCAGTGGTGGTGTCGCCATGCTTCCTTGTACAGAAATAACAAGGGCGGGATGACCCAAGCTCTGCTGATCCAGACCCTGAGGAGATTGTTGTCTTTCGTCATGAACGTTCAGAAAATGGGATTCGATTCTCCACAAGGTTTGCGTTACAGCTTATTTGAGGTGTCACAGGCGTAGGATTTGTTTATCTCTGGGTAAGGACTGATTATTCGCTACGACCAGTCTTACGCTGTTTGTCGTCGTCTGCGTGTTGCACAGTTGTGTTTGCCACAAACTCCGTTTCTCATTTGATAAAGCCATGGACTCAGTTGCCAACAAAAGCTTTCCAAATGCAAGGAGAGCTCGTGAGCCAACAGTGTATCTTCGCTTACAATATTTTTGTTCCGTTTTTCTTTGCGTCGTTGCATGGGTCCCAAGAGGAAAGGAACAATTCGTCACAACGTCGGAAACCATAGTGACGTGTGTGGAGGACGTCTGTTTGAGTGGAGTCACTAGATGAATGTCCCACTGCTGTGTGGCCGGAGATCCTTGTCTGGTGAACTTATTTCATTTTTACCAACTGTCCTTTGGGCTTACTTTGTAGGCAGTAAACCATACAGCTCTGGGCTTCCTTACAGAATACTTTGCATTATTAACCCAAGGGAAACAAAACAAGCAAACGATTTCGCGGGCTGAAATTGAATCAGAAATCAAATACATCTACTTTGACATCAAAGGTAAAACGTAGGGAAAGTTCAATTCTGTCCTGCCACTCGGAAGAAAGCAAAACATTTTCACCCTGAAGCCCTTTGAATACCCTAGCAGTGACATACTACGTCAAACCAACAGACATCTAAAACCAGACAGTGACATCTTCAGACACAAGCAGTGAGTGAAAATAGTACTTCCCTGTGCAAGGTGGGAAAGGTTTCACGAAGCTTGCGGTGACGTCAGGAAAACTTATGTAGCGAGGACAACAGTCAAATGGTACTCACCAACTGAAATAGAAAGAAACAAGACACATCAAGTCCAGATCAGTAATGATCATAATTGGAGAGAGAGAGAGAGAGAGAGAGAGAGAGAGAGAGAGAGAGAGAGAGAGAGAGAGAGAGAGAGACAGACACACAGACACACAGTCAGACAGACAGACACACAGACAGACAGACACACATACACACACACACACACACACACACACACACACACACAGACGAAAGGACACAAAGGCTGACATGCTCATACAAACCGACAGACAGACACTAGGACAGACGGACACAAAGACAGGCAGACAGATGGACAGACACACAGACAGACAGACACACTGACAGACAAACAGATGGACGAACGGATAAACGGACGGTCGGACAGACAGACAGAATATATGTACACAAAGTTACACTCAGGCCTCAATAAGTCAATGCAACTACAGCCCTTATGATTCTCACACAGTCTGGATTTAGATCGATTTTACCGATACAGTGATTCTTGCACAACAGTAGTTCACGGTATTGTCCTTGTTTTAGTGATAAAAGCAAAGCATGCAATCCAAGATTACTTTGACTGGGAAGAAAAGACAACATGGCGCCCTGTGGCCGAGTGGTCAGCACGCTTGACCTGCACTTGCTTGCAGCTGCTGGGTTACGCGTTCGAAACAGCGTGGCTCCCAGAGTTGCATCCTTGAGCAAGGCGTGTAACTCACATTGTTTCTCAATCAGGAGTGAAACCGGGCACTTGTAACTGTAGCGATGGGGCACGTTACAGCACTGTACCATTGTCTGTGACCGTGAGCCAGCATCAGGGTGGAATACTCCACAGGAAGTGGGGTTGCTGCTGGTACCTGACTGTGTGTTTCTTGTCTGTCACTTTGTGTGTCGTCAGGTGCCAGTGAACGACTGATTATGCGGCCCAGTGACCAGTGGGTAAATTACAAAGCGGCCTGAGGGAAACACGTGAGAGATTAGTCCCAATTTGATACCACACCTTACCCTTTACATTTACTTCTTACAACACCACTCAGTACCTGCACGCTCCCTACACTTCTACTCTCATTCCCAGATCCTATCACCACACCCCCTCCAATAAAGTCTCCCTCGCCAACCCTATTCTACAAACAACCCCTCACTGTACGACCTTAGGCCCCGGCCGTCCCTTGTTGGGGGTGCGACCAGGATAGTGGGCGGGAGAGGAACAGGGTATTGTTGTTGGGCGAAGCACGCCTTGGATTGTGTTAAATATGCATGAATAGGACACTGTAGATGAGGTAAAAATCATCAACAATCTTCGAGTAGGAACCTCACGGTTCAGACATTCTCAATGTAAATGGGAAATGGACAGATGACCTTCATTTCTGACTCCACCTCAGTGAGACTGACGGTGAGCTCGAAGCCCGAACTGTGATGCACAGAGGCTGTTGCGAAGCGGACATGCGACGGCTGTAGCTGTGGGCGTTGCGCTTCTGCTCGAGGTTGCACAGCCACCGCTCCTCGAATGCCCTGATGTCCTGGGAAACAAACGAGCGCCTGGCACTGTGGTCTGCTGCCAGGAATTCCCAGTGCTGTGGTCACGGAATGCACCATGACTGATTGTAGGAGAAAAGAAAGCGGAAAAGCAGATATTTGATTTCCAGTCTTGGGTTGTGCACTATACTCACACGGCTAGAGCACTTGCTTCTTTTCCCTTTGTTTTTCTCACGTTTTTCCCGTAGTTTCTGAAGCTGAGAATACAACACTGAAGGTTTTCGGTCCTGCTAGACTTACACACTTACAATGAGAAGCTACAACATCAGCTTCAAGATCATCAAAGTCGTCGAACATCTCTATGACAGAGCGACCAGCGAAGTCCTGTTCAATGATACCACAGGCGAATGGTTAAGGACAACGGTCGGAGTCAGACAGGGCTGTCTATTCATCCCCACACTCTTCACCCTCTTCCTCGAAAGGATAATGACTGATGCCCTAGCAGACCACGAAGCATCTTTGGCAGAAAGATCACCAACTTACGTTTTGCTGATGACATTGATGGATTAGCAGGAACTGAAGAGGAGCTGACTAGTCTTGTCGAGCACCTGGACAAGACCTCACAGGCATATGGCATGGAGATCAGTGCCGAGATGAACAAGGTGATGAAGAACAACCCTGGGGGCTTCAAAATGGAAATCAAAGTGAAGGGCCAAAAACTGGAAGCTGTGAACAACTTCAAATACCTGGGATCTATCGTGACTGATGAAGGGTCCAGACCAGAGATAATGTCCAGGATAGCACAAACAACCGCGAGATTGGCAAAGTTGAAGCCAATATGGAGTGACAGAAATATCACTCTCGGATTCGTGTTGGAGCCGCTGCATGAGACAGACGTGCGACGCGTGAGCTCTGCTCTTAAGCCAGCATTCCCGGCCTAGGAAGCGCTCTGTAGTAGAGTAGAGACTGATAGCCAAGTGTCACTAGCTGCGAGCAAGAAATGGCTTCAAAGAGAAACCTGACATAAAGTCCAGAGGAATGTTGTCACCAACCTCCAGGAAAAATCAGCAGAAGCTCTTTAGGTCTGAGTTCGAGCTCACCGTCATTTTCACAACTAATGACGGAAGAACTAGCCGACTCACAACAACCGCGCTCGCCAGTCACGGAAGAGTTCCGCAGCTTGCTGCAACAGACCATGGACACCTTGACAGCGCGTTTCGACCACTTTGAAAGGAGCCTAGTCAGTATGTTCGAGAAAAGGCTTGAAAGATACGAAACCCACATTTATGACTGAACGAAGAGCTGACGAGCTGACCAAAAAACTCGAGAAAGCGCGTGACGAGTGCAAGGCAAGGGACGACAGGATAGCCACTTTAGCGAAAAGAATCACAGCTCTAGAAGCCCAACAGAATGACCACGAGCAGTATCATCGGCGTGAAAACATCCGCATCGTCGGCCTTCCTGAGAAAGAAAGAGAGAGTGCGGGGAGTGTGCAGAGGCAGTCCAGAAATTCTTCCAGGGAGTACTGGGAATGGAAGAGAAGGTGGACATTTCAGTCGTCTACAGGATTGGAAAACGGAAGGAGGGTGAAAGCCGTACCATCATCTGCCGACTAGTCAGAAGAAATGACAAGGTGCAGATCTTGAGGAGGAAGAAGACGCTACAAAAGAGAAAAAGTCGCATCTTCATTTCGGAGGATCTGACAGAGAGAAATCTCCGCCTTGTCAGAGACATTCGTGCCGACGACAGAATCAAGGCGGTGTGGACAATCAACAGCAAAGTGATGGCGGTGACCAAGGAGGGACAAAGATTGTTCAACCTGACGAGTGTTACCGATGTGGACTACTTCCTCTGCTGGCTAACCGCTAGATACAGACGTCGGACCTCAGGGAAGTCGCCAGTAAGTGCCTCTGGTCGATTTCGATCATATATTTTCAAACTGTCGCTTTCCGTCACACTTCTGTGTATTGGCTCTATGACACTGATAGTAACGGAGATGTAGGAAAAGAAAATCCTCTGGTTCTTAATGTTGCGTACTTCATGTATGTGTATGATAATTATGGTATCATTGCAGACTCTTTTTTTGGTCTTAATGTGTCGGTGAGCACGACCACGTTTTTATTATCTCCCAGCTAGCGTGAGCAGCGTGTGCAGGTGGTGGCTGTGTGAAAAAGGATACGGATACAGGTATGCGGTTGTGGGCAGGTATCTGTGCATAAGTGAGAGTATGTAAGTGCAAGAGTCCCAATGGGTGTGATCTTATGTGCGACCACGAACGCGTGGGTGGTATGAGATTGTATAGGAGAGACAGAGGAGATAAGGATGAAAGGGGTTTTGGGAATGGTAAAGTGAATGCAACTGCCATCACTCTTCTCTCCTTAAATTAATCAACATTGAAATAGTATGCTTGCACGCAGTTGTAATAGGATGGGGGCTGATTTGAATGCCATTTCAGTACAATATAATTGTTGACTCTACGATGGCTTTTGGTGTGGTGAAAACAAAGGTTATGGCAATAATTTTCAATGTATGATGTGTTTTGCTGTTGTAGCTGATCTTGTTTTTTTTTAATATTCCAGAATAACCTTATTTAAATGTTCACTGCCCAAAAAGACAAAACCTGTGACCGTTTAAAATAGTCTATACGAAATGGGTGTTTTAGTTGTTGTTCTGTTTGTTTGTTTTAGTTTTTCTAGAATGTTAATAATTTCTTCCTTTTTTATTATCTTTTTTCTCCATCTTTTTTTTCGAGGGTGCATGTGTGCGTGGGTGCATGTGCGCGAAGGTGCTTGTGTGTATGTATATGTGTGTGTGTGTGTATGTGTGTGTATGTGTGTGTATGTGTGTGTGTATGTGTATGTGTGTATGTGTGTGTGTGTGTGTGTGTGTGTGTGTGTTTGTATGTGTGTTTACTCTGTCTAATATACTTTGCCATTTTTTACTCGTTTTCTCTATCTTTTTTGTCTTTTATTTTTCTTTGTTTCTTCAGTATGTAATGATGGTAATTATGGATTTAAGGTTAATTGCCCGGACTGAGGATTGGATGCAAAGTGATATTTCTACAGGCATAGGAAAAGGATGTCAGAAAGGGATTCGGCGGGGGAATGAATGATTAGAGGCGTCAGGCCAGGACGTAGGTGTGCAAGTGTGTGTGTGTGTGTGTGTGTGTGTGTGTGTGTGTGTGTGTGTGTGTGTGTGTGTGTGTGTGTGTGTGTGTGTGTGTAGGTGTGTGGGTGTGTGTGTTCCTGCTCACTGCTGAAAACGTGTCAGTATGCATCTGTTCGCATGTTCTTTGTTTTCTTTTTTCCCCTCTCCCCAACAATTGAATACATGTACGTGTCTGTTTAAACGATAACGTGAAAGGATTGGGGAAGGGTATTTTTCCACCACAAAATCCGTTTTTTCTTTGATAAAGCCATTTACTCAGTTGCCAACAAAAGCTTTGTAAATGCTAAGAGAGCTCGTGAGCTAACAGTTTATGTTTGCTTTATGTTGCTCCGTATTTCTTTTGCGTCGTTTCATGGGACCAGAGAGGAAAGGAACAATTCATCACAACGTTGGAAACCATAGTGATGTGTGTGGAGGACAACTGTGAGAGTGGAGTTGCTAGATGACTGTCACACTGGTGTTGAGACCCGAGCTCATTGTCTTGTGAAATTATTTTCTTTGTATCAACCTTGCCTTTGGCCTTACTTCGCAGGCAGAAACATGAAAGAAAAATAACCCTACAGCTCTGGACTTCCTTAGACAAGACTTTGCATTACTATTCCATTATGTTTACAGCAAAGAAGAGTGTGTGCACTGAAAATGAATAAGAAATCTACTACATTTACTATGACATGTGAGCTAAATCACATGAAAATATAAGTTCTGCTCATACTCACTAGACAAAAGAATCATTTTCTCACTGATACATTTTAATAATCTAGTCTTATCATGCTGCGTAATAGACATCTAAAAAGCAAACGGTCATGTCTTCAAACGCAAGCAATGAGAAGGAAGATACTTCTGGATGAGAGGTGGGAAAGGTTTCACATAGCTTGTGGTGGCGTCAGCACACATCATGAAGCGAGGAAACCAATAAAGAGGCACTCACCGTCTGAAAACGAAAGAAAAGAACACATCAATTCAAGCTCAGTTGTGGCCATAGATAAAATCAACAGGAGATATTTCACCGCTAATAAGGCTGTGTCTGTGCTATGCAAACAGAGAGAGAGAGAGAGAGAGAGAGAGAGAGAGAGAAGAGAGAGGGAGAGACAGAGAGACAGGGAGACAGAGATACAGAGAGACAGAGAGACAGAGAGACAGACAGAGAGACAGAGAGAGAGGCAGAGACACAGAGACACAGAGAGAGACAGAGACATAGATGGTGACAAATAGACCCACAGACACACACACACACACACACACACACACACACTAACGCACACACAAACACACATGCGCGCGCACACACACACACACACACACACACACACACACACATTTCTTCTTCTGTTTTTCCTTTGTAGTCGAAGATGACCACGGCTACAAAGGTCAGATGGAAGGCCGGTGGCCGTGGGTCCTGAGGTGACTGACGAGTCCAATCCGGGCGCTGAAGGCTCGCCCACATTTGGGACACAAGTGAATGGGTGCCGTTGTGGCAGCGGATGCTGCGCGGGCCTTGCGCAAAGCACGCTTTCTTTGCACCTCGGTGACGCGCCTGGCTTCAGCAACACGGACTCCTGTGGTTATCTTGCTCCGCCAAGCTGATCGGTCCTCAGCGAACGTCTCCCACGCGTTGATGTTGATGCCCAGGTCTCTGAGGGAAGCTTTGAGGCAGTCTTTGTAACACACACACACACACACACACACACACACACACACTCATTAACAACACACACAGCAAGAGAGACAGACACACACGCACGCACACACACATACACACACACACACACACATACAAACACATACACACACACACACACACAGTGCTAGACAGAGACAGACGGAAGGACGGACGGAAGGACGGACGGACGGTCGGACGGACGAACAGACGGACAGACAAATGGACGGACATACAGACAGACGGACGGAAGGACTGACGGGCAGAAGGACGGACGAACGGACATAGATAGGGAGACAGAGACAGACAGAGAGACCGAAAGAGACTCAATGAGACACAGCGAGACACAGAGACACACATACAGTTATATATATCTGTATATCTGTATATATCTGTATGCTTGCAGCTGCTGAGTTACGCGTTCGAAACAGCATGGCTCCCAGTTTTGTACAGTTCTTGTTCTAAATTGAAGAAATGATTGTTCATCTTCCCATGTTTCTAATTTAGCGTTCCATGTTTAATTGCAAGATAATTGCTACTGTAATCTTGCAACACCGGGGGTTGTAGCGCACTTGATTGTGATTGAAACTTGATCTCGTTACTTCACTGCCTAGATTTGTGGTGTGTTGCCGCAGGCGAGACTAGGTGCTATCTCCTGTTTTCCTGGGTGCGTGTGTGAGGGTGTGGATTATTGTTTGATCCTGCATTGTGGGAGGACGGTTAAATAATTGGCCGTATAATAAACTGTGATTATTTCATTTCCGTACATTGTTTGTATTCTCTTGATTGGATAGGTTATTTTCTCTCGGTAAAAGTCCGAGTAGGACCTGACTCGTGACATCTACACGTTTTTTACCTTGACTACTGGTATCCCAAGGTTGCAACGTCTCTGCTATGACACTGAAAGATGACTATTAAGTAAACGCGCTATTTTTATCACGGTTGCAGAGATATCATAAAACAAGAATGTAGCCTATATAATGTCTCGTTAACCTCGGTGGTGAAAAAATATAGCCACTCAATGGGCACAATATACCATGGGTCACTGATAATTTGTCCATTATTTGGCATCTTGAAAATAGCGTTTGTGGGAAGTCAATTCACTCGAGTCTTAGTCATTTCAGTGAGGTCTTTTCGTGGCAAATCTCAGCAACACTTAGGAGTGAATGCACTGCTGATGTCGCCATGATGGTGGTGCTTTTCACGCCTGACTAGGGAAGACTGGGATCTTGCCTTTGAGACCAGGAAACGAGACGGAGTCTTTTATACAGATGCAGGCTGCCACTAGACATTCGTGACGCACTTCGCCATATTCCCTTCGTTTAAGGAAAAATCGAATAATATGGAGTGGTAGGCTTTAAAAACAATTTTTCTTTATAAGAAATAATTGAAACTATTAGACACAATATCTGTGTCATAAAAACTGTTCGTTTGTGATTGTGATTCTTTTGTATTTCATCCAAGCACGTCTACCAGGTAGAATGCAGAGGTAACATTTAACACATAGCAGCTGCTGCACGATACTCCTCTTCTGAGCTGGAACCCATGGTCACATCGTTTTCAGACAGAAGCTGTGTGCCACAGAGCAGTGCATGTCCCTAATGAAGGAAATAATAGGCCTCTGCTCAGATAGCTGTTGATCTATTCTCTGCTCTTTTTCGGCTGCAACAAACTGGCGCGCGTTTTACAGATTCGACGATGCAAAAGAAACAACAACAACACAGCCCTGTACAAAAGTTTTCTACCTACAGTTCTAACTCTGCGTGCATGCAGCGTCAGGCCAGGTCTGGGGACCAAGGCCAAGTGGACTTCCTTGGAGCTAGCGAGGGCCCCTAGTCAGAGCTGGTGGTAAGAAAGGGTCTCGCTGAACTGCCTCGGTACTAGCTCCGCCGTTGAGTGTCTGTTGTATGTCTTCTGAATGTCTGTAGACTGGACCTCTTTCTGTCCCACATTTTCTAAGTATTCCGGTAGTGCTGGACTGTGCTCTAAAGTTGCACAGGTCGGGTGTGAGAGAGTTGAGAAGTCAGGTGAAGGAAAGGCTACAGCACCACACAGTTCTGATCATTACGAGTACTTGCGTTTTCCCTGTTTGATGTCTGATTAACATTACTTGTCAGACATATCCACACTCCCAAACTCTTTCTTATCAAAAGTGTAAATTTCTTGCTTTGTTACGATAAAGTACACTTTTTGAGAGCTTTTCACATCAACAACTTAATTTGATCAGTACTTCAGAGCAAAAGGCACACGACTCGAGTAATAAAACCGTTACTGTGTCTGGCTCCCTTTCTGGGTCTGACTCCAGCTGTCAGTGACGGGACCTGCTGTGGAGGCCGTGGTATGGAGAAAGGCTGCCTCTCCACCTCATCTAGGCTGACGTCGTGAGCAGATCTTCGTGTCTTTCTGTGTTGCATGTTCAGTTTTTGTATTGATAAAAAATGCCCGAGCTTCTCCACTTCAACTAGGCTTACACCGCCATGCTTCCTTGAACTGAGAATGCAAGGGCGGGATGACCCAAGCTCTGCTGATCCAGACCCTGATGAGATTGTTGCCTTTCGTCATGAATGTTCAGAAAATGGGATTCGATTCTATTCAAGGTTTGTGTCACAGCTTGTTTGTCGCGTCGCAGGCTTAGAAATTGTTCCTCTCTGGGTAAAGATGGTTTAGGCGCTACGACCCGTCTAATGCTGTTTGTCGTCGTCTGTGTGTTGCACAGTTGTGTTTGCCACAAACTCCGTTTCTTCTTTGATAAAGCCATTAACTCAGTTGCCAACAAAAGCTTTCTAAATGCAAGGAGAGCTCGTGAGCCAACAGTGCATGTTTGCTAAAGGTATTTGTTGCTCAGTTTTTCCTTCGCGTCGTTGCATGGGTCCAAAGAGGAAAGGAACAATTCGTCACAACGTTGGAAACTATAGTGACGTGTGTGGAGGACCTCTGTGAGAGTGGAGTTGCTAGATGAATGTCACACTGGTGTTGGGACCCGAGATCATTGTCTTGTGAACTTATTTTCTTTGTACCAACCGTCCCTTTGGTCTTACTTCGCAGGCAGAAACAGAAAAGAAAAATAATCCCACATCTCTGGGCTTCCTTATACAGGATTTTGCATTACTATTCCATTATATTTAAAGAAGGGAAGATTGTATGCACTGAAACTAACTTAGAAATCTACTACATTTGCTATGACGTGTGAGCTAAAGCACATGAAAATATAAGTTCTGCTCATGGAGAAGTGTTCACCACTCGAAGTCGAGCGGACGCGTTTCTTTGAAGCTCTGTTGTTGCGAAGATTTTCCACGGCATTCAGTCTAATTTCTTCGCGTGGATGTAGAAACCGAACAGACCTGGAAAGAGGTATCTACGGTAGTTTTTTGTTTTTGTAATATTTATTTGATCTAGAGCCTTTTTTGGAACTTTTTCCCCTCGGGATAAGCGACACAGAGAGAGGTTGCGAGCGAGCGGCAGCTCAGACATGTCGTCCAGGGACGATAAACAAGCAGCGTGTGTGGAACCCGTGTTCCTCACGTATGCTCAGCTGCCCGCCAACGATCAGAAGACTTTTACAACGTCAGAAATTTGTGCAGCTGCAGAAAATGTGTGCGGGTACGATTCCATGCTTGGGGCGCAACGCATTGGAGGCCTGTGGAGACTGTATCCGACTAAGCGCGAACACAGAGACAAAATTCTCGTGCAAGGCCTCATCTTGCGAGGTATACGTGTCACCGCGCGTGATCGAAACCCGTACACAGTCACAACAGTCGACGGTGCAATCAGGGAAAAGCAAACGACCAAGGTCATTGTCGGAAATATACCGCTTTCGTTTAGCGACGAGGAAATCGTCAAAGCACTCCAATCCATCGGGTGTGAATTGCGATCACAGATGTTTGACGAGCGAGACAGGGATGATCGTGGCAAACTCACGCGATGGAGGACTGGCCGCAGATTTGTGTATATTACCATGCCAAGCAAACCACTGCCGAAACAGTTGGTAATTGGCCCATTCAAGGCGTCGGTCTACCATCGCGAGCAGAAGCAAGCTGCTGCTGCAGAGGCATCGTGCAGCAAATGTTTCAGAAAAGGCCACTCTTTCTCCACCTGCCCTTATCCAATCAAGTGTCGACAGTGCTACAAAGATGGACACAAGGCAGGAGACATGGAATGCAGCCTTTCTCCCGAGATGCAGGAAGACAACCCTCAGGACGAAGTGAGAGAAGAAGAAACAGCAAGACCAGCCTGGATGATGAAGCCATCATCAACCCCCCGCAGAGGAAGATCGAAAGTCCGCAAGCGCCACGACGGAACAGTAAGTGACGCTACCAGGCGAGAGGGATCGTCTGCGAAGCGACGTCGACCTGAGTCCGGAAACAGCCCCCAAACACGAAGGATCCAGCAGCCAGCCTCATCGACACAGATCCTTCGGTAACGTAGCGGTGAGTGGGAATCGTCTGTCTCCACATACTCTGACCCATGCTTTCTCCTCGGACTTTGAATAGAAACTAGGCTTGTCCCATGAATCCTGTTAAGATTCTAACTGTGAATGCCAGAGGGCTAAAAAATCGTTTCAAAAGACTCTCTTTGTTTAATGAAATAAGAACACTAAAGTGCGACATTGTGTGTCTACAAGAAACCCATGTTACACCGAGCGACTCTCAACAGTGGGAAAAGGAATGGGGTGGTCAGCTCGTGTATGTGCAGGGAACAGGCAACAGCAGAGGTGAGATGATCTTATTTGCTAAAAACACCCCCCTGGCTGTTGAGGTTATTCATAAAGAAAACAGAATTATCATTCTTTCAGTAAAGTCAGAAGAAATCAATTGTATCATTTGCAATGTTTACGCTCCAAATAATGGAAGAGAAAAGACACTTTTCTTTAGTAAGCTTTCACAGCTCCTAACAAAATACGACTGCAACAGCCTTATTCTCTTGGGGGACTTCAATACAGTAATGGATAATGAACTTGATATTGTTTCGGGAAAACCACATTGTTCCCGGGAAGTGAATGCTCTTCGTCATTTAGTGAATGGGTTGATGTTGACTGATGTGTGGAGACTTCGTCATGAGACTGAGAAGAGTTATACCTGGAGTCGTGTTAGTCCTTTCATTGCAAGACGTCTGGACTACTGTTTTGCGAGTGAAGAACTGGTCGAAAAATGTGTGGCTTGTGAAATTACAACTCTGCCTAATACCGATCATCGAGGAGTCCTATTAGACATACGAAAACCAGGGTTTACCAGAGGCCCGGGTACATGGAAATTTAATAATATGTTATTGAAGGATCCAATACTTGTCGGTGGTATTAACCGGATAATTGATGAGGGGATACGAAATACACAGTATGACAAACAGAGCGACAAATGGGAGATGTTAAAAATAAATATTAAAGAATACTGCATCGTCTATGGTCAACATTGGGCGCAACGCAGAAGAAATGACATTAGTGGTATGAGAAATAGATTGGATAACATAGAACAAGAATTGGCAAATGATTGCAATCCTGAGTTAGTAAAGGAAATGACCAAGATTAAACAAAAATTCGAATTGTTGTCAATTACTAAAGCAAGAGGAGCACAAACTCGTGCGAGAATTAAATGGATTGAAGAGGGTGAAAAAAATACGAAATATTTCCTGAACTTAGAAAGCAGTAGAAAGAGAAAGAATGTCATTAGTCATTTAAAGGTGGAAAATTGCAAAATCATCTCAAACCAAAGGAAAATAATGAAGGAACTAGTAAATTACTATAGTAGGCTGTATAATCAAACCACTATGGTGAAAAAAGAAAATATTAAGGAAGCTATTAACAACTTTCTGGGGGAGTCAGATTTTGCAAAACTAGACGAAAACGAAAGAATCCTTTGCGAAGGTGGCATCACGACAGAGGAAGCAGGCACTGCTACCAAATCTTTGAAAAATGGAACATCGCCAGGTAGCGATGGTTTAACAACTGAGTTCATAAAGTTTTTCTGGAACAAACTGAAACAAATACTTACAGACACTTATAACGAGGCATTCGTGAAAGGGGAACTTCCATACACCCAAAGGCAGGGCATTATCACTCTATTACACAAAAGTTCAGATCTACCCCGGGATGAACTGGACAACTGGCGTCCAGTAACACTTCTGAACACTGACTATAAGATATTAGCTAAAATTCTGGCTCAGCGGATGGGTGGAGTCATTGATAAATTAATCAGTCCTGAACAAGTAGGGTATCTAAAGGGAAGGAATATAGCAACTGCACTAAGAACTATAGAGGATGTAATAGAATATGTACAAACCAGGGAGGAATCGGGATACCTACTGTCCTTGGACTTCTCGAAGGCCTTTGATTCGGTGTCAAAGCACTTGCTCCAGGAGGCATTGGACACATTTGGGTTTGGTCCGGATTTTCAAAAATGGGTATCGGTGCTCATATCAAATTCTGTCAGTAGTATTAACCAAGGGGGGTGGATATCGGAGCCATTTCCGGTGACATGTGGCATTAGACAGGGATGCCCTTTCTCCCCTCTAAGCTACATCCTTGCATCGGAAATCCTGGCAATAAAAATAAGAAGCAGCAACGTGCAGGGAATTGAAGTACCTTCGAATCAAGGAGGGAAAGTGACGATCAAAAGCCAACAGTATGCAGATGACATCACTTTATGCGTAAGGACAGGTCACGACATTGAAAAATGTTTTCCAAATTCTGGAAGACTTTTCAAAGTTTTCTGGCCTTCGTTTAAACAAAGGCAAAACAAAAGTAATGGCAATAGGCGTGCAGAAAGAGGAAAGACTGAGCGTCAACTGTGTTACAGAGATCAAAATCCTTGGGGTTTACTTTTCTAGTACCAGAAGAGCCGTAGACATAGACAAAAACTGGACAAAAAGGCTAGATAATGTAAAGAAATGTATAAAACAGTGGGAAAAAAGAGACCTAAGTGTAAGAGGAAAAGTGTTAATAGTTAAGTCTCTGTTAGTAAGCCAGTTCATCTTTATAATGCAGTCTATAGGCTTACATGAGAAAGTGATTAAAGAACTAAATACAACTTTCTATCGTTTTATCTGGAAAAGACGCACTAACAACACGAAAGCTTTTGAGAAGGTAAAGAGAGCCGTAATGGAGGCAGACTTCTCCAAGGGTGGTTTGAAGGTGTTAAATGTGATGGACATGCAGAAGACGTTCTATCTACAAT
>JAWQFJ010013061.1:25000-41505 GCA_034096865.1 Theodoxus fluviatilis | reverse complement strand
AAACACAACTCTCTCTTTTTAAATACTTCTTTGGTAGGGTTGACGGTTTTTAGGGTGGAGGTTTTTTCTTGCAGTTGGTAGGATGGAGTGGAGTTGTCAGCCCAGCAGGAGTTGTGAAGGTGAGGCAAGCTTTTCGACTGGGGTGCATTGGTATTCTATGGGAGCAGAGTGGGGACTGAATCTTAGGATGCGCTTCACTGTCTGGACTGTCTTCTCTGCAAGGTCATTGGATTGCGGGTCATTTGTGCTGCATGGTAGTGATGTCCTGGAAGTCACATTTGGTGGCGAAATCTTGGAGCTCCTCGGCAGTCAACTGTGGGCCGTTGTCGCGGATCACAGTTCCTGGAATGCCATCACTGGCAAAGCGCCGCTAGCTGCAGCTATCTGACGACTGCCTGGAACGGTGTTGTCGGCAGTTCATCGACTTCAAAGAAATGACTGTGGTGGTCCAGGGGCGGACGAGGGGGGGGGGGGGGGGGGCCCCCCCCCCCCCCCCCCCCCCAACAGGAAAATAAAATATATAAAAAAACAAACAAAAAAAACTATTTGTATTAGTAAAAAAATGTGCTGCATGAAAGTGGCAATGATCACCATCAGAATGTGCCAGATTGGAACATTTTTATCCCCCATCCCCTCCCCCCCCCCCCCCCCCCCCCCCCCCCCCCCGCCTTCACGTTTCGGCTGAGTTCAAAGCGTTCATACAGGGTCGTCCTTCATATGTGCTGCATGAAAGTGGTAATGATCACCATCAGAATATGCCAGATTGGAACATTTTTATCCCCCCCCCCCCCACCCCCCCCCCCCCCCCCCCCCCCCCCCCCCGCAGCATCTCTGCATGCATTGCTTGGGGTTCAATGATCTTCTCGCCCTTGCAGACGATTCCATGGATAACGGAGGGTTAATCTCGGACGCTGCAGTACTCTCTGATGATGTTTTTGCATGTGTAGCACTTTTGTGGCCAGCCTTCCTGCATAGTTGTGTGGTGGGGTACGGGCAGTGCTAGCCGTTTAGCCTTTCTCCCTCACGTGTAGTGAGAATCAAACTGCTTCTCCTCCCGGTTGTAGAGCCATCGATTGCATGATTTTATTAGTAGATTCCTTTCTTGCAGCATCCCTAGTATGCATTTATGCACCGAATTTCGTAGTTTTTTTTAGCGTTGTATTAGGTTGGAATTCTTTGTAAAGGAATCTACGTGGGAACATCATAGAGTAGAGATGCGTTCCGCGTTCCGCCCACCTCCATCTGGGCATGTGGGACATCCTTAATCTCCCAACAACTATCTCCGAAGAAATGCAAAGAGAAGATACACAAGTTAAAGGTGAAGACTTCAGCTGGCCTGAGCAGAGTGTCTATAGAAGGATCGAGCGATAGTGCCTGCTGGAAAAAGGGACAATTAAGCCCTGACAGATCAGAGGGAGAATGGAGTTGTGTTCAGAACATATGGGGCTCTGGTTGGCACCTGTGTGTGTTGGAGTGTTAAAGCTAAAAGGAATCTCCAATTGGTCAGAGGTTCTGGGACTGTCTCAGCCATTGAGAACAGAGGGAGGGGTGGAGCCAGAGGAGATAAGGGTTGGAGGGGGAGAGAAGGAAAGGCCTGGGGATTCTGCAGGCGAAGAGGGAAGGGAGTGGACACGGTTTGTATGGGGTGTCCTTGTATGCTGCCTTGTAAGGAAGAAGAATAGAGGAGTTTGAAAAGTCACCGGTCCAACTTGTCCTCTCGATATCCCATCCATGCTACAACATCTACTGCCATGCTCGACAGCCACGCACCTACCACAGTTGTCATGAGGTCCTGGAGCTGATGATATTACTCTCTGATGGCGGTCCTTATAGCTGGTCCATCTTGGAGTCAGAGACAGGTAGATACGTGATGATGTAATGTGACGGAGGCGAGAGCGGAGCTCAAAGTAAAGACGGGTTGATTGAAAATTAACAAGCAGCATTACTCCTTACTGTTTATGAGTTTTCTGCTGAGACTGAGACAGTTGTTCCCTTTACTCATTCTCCATTTCCCAAGAAAAAATGGCGGAATGGAATCGACGCATGTGAGAATGGGAACAAAAAGTTCGAAATTCAGGCATGTGAGTAACTTTTTGCAATTTGTAAAGAGTATCATGTATCTCTAAATCACTGATGCTTAGAATACTGACAGAAACGGTTCAAGAAAGCTTGTTGCTTTATTAATGTTATCATACCATCAAAATCTGCTTCTCGTTTTCTGTGTTGGCTGCTGGGTTAGGGCCGGTGATCAACAGTGGGATGGGGCTAGTTGTAACACACCAGAAGGGGCTAGTTGTAACATGTTACAACCAGCCCCACCTGTGTTACGACCAACCCCATTTTTCTATTCGCTACAAATTGAAGAAAATAAGGAGGAAAAAGTGAGTGTGTGTGTGTGTGTGTGTGTGTGTGCGCGCGCGTGTGCGTGTGTGTGTGCGTGTGCGTGTGTGTGTGCGCATGCATGTTTAAGTATGCGTGCTGCATGGAGCTGTGTCTGCCTCTATGTGGTATTTTTGTTTAATGAGGATTCTGTCTAGATCTTTTGTATTTTTTTCCTCGTAAATCAACTTAAATAAATTTAGACATTTTTTTTCAGAATGGTTCGAAACTACCAGAGGAAGACCTCACGGGGAACCACTCCATCAGACATTATTGAGAAAGCTGTCAATGAAGCTGTCACTGGAGAGAAAAGCATTCGTGCAGTGGCTGAACAGTACAACATGTGCCATGTCACTTTTAGACACGGTACATAAAGAAGAAAAAGCAGCTTTCTGCACCAGAGCCGCTTCCAAGTTCTTCTTCCAAAAGTGCTGATGATATTCGCTATGGCTGTAAGAACCGGCAAGTATTTACAGAGAAGCAAGAAGATCAGTTGGCAGACTACATCAAACAATCAGCAGACATATATTTTGGCCTTTCTCCACGAGATGTGAGACAACTTGCATATGAGTGTGCTTGCACATTTGACATTGACATGCCAGAGTCTTGGAAGACAGAAGAAATCGCCGGGAAGGATTGGTTTTCATCATTCCTTAAGCGTCATCCGCGAATGTCAATCAGGAAACCGGAGGCGACAAGTCTGTCAAGAGCTACCGCATTCAATCGATCAAATGTTTCAATGTTTTTTGAAAAGCTTGGATCAGTGTTGAGCAAACACAAATTTTCGCCACCTGAAATTTGGAACGTTGATGAAACAGGTGTTACAACAGTGCAAAAACCAAAAAACATTGTATCTCCCAAAGGGGCCAAACAAGCAGGAGCAATGACATCTGCTGAGCGAGGTCAGCTGATCACCATGTGTGTTGCAGTTAGTGCAGCTGGAAATACAGTCCCACCATTTCTCATCTTTCCAAGAAAGCAGTACCATGATCATTTCATCCGGGATGCACCCCCTGGGACGATTGGCGCAGCCCATCCCTCTGGCTGGATGACAGCAGAAAATTTCTATGTCTTCATGGAACATTTCATCAGGCATGTCCGACCATCCAAAGACAAGAAAGTCCTTCTGCTGCTGGACAACCACGATTCTCACCTTGGGATTGACATGATAAACTATGCAAAGGAGAATGGAGTAGTTCTACTCTCCTTCCCCCCACATTGCTCACATAAGCTACAGCCCATTGACCGTTCCGTGTTTGGTCCGTTCAAGACATTTCTTGCCAGCCTACAGCAATCTTGGTTGAGGAACAACCCAGGAAAGTGCATGACTATCTATGACCTCCCAGGGCAGATTCGTGATGCATGGCCACGGGCAGCCGTACCCACTAACATCATGATCGGGTTCAGAGTGTCTGGCATCTGCCCAAATGATCCTGACATTTTCCAAGATGTGGAGTTCCAACCATCTGCAGTGACCGACAGGCCTGCCCCCAAGGACTCCGAACCTTCCGGGAGCACTTCTGAAGACTTGGCATCAAACCCAGCAGTTCAGCCACTTCAACAGATGCAAGCTACAGGCTTGGCTACCACAGATGGGCAGATGACTCAGCGAGGGTCCCAACCAACGAACAGAACAGACATTCAGAATCCAATGGACAGACACCTTTTGGAAAAGAACAAGGAGGTGAAAAGGATGCGTGGGGATGGGCATTGTCTTCTTTACGCTTTTCAGACATGCTTGGAGTCAGAAGGAATTGCAGTCCTCTCTACTGATGACCTCTGTGTTAAGTTAACACAAGAAGTGCAGGACCACAGGGTTTTTTATGAACAGTTTGGCAGTAAAGACACAAATGTAGAGGAAGAGCTACAGAGATACATCACAGATAAACAATACAACAATGACACGTCAGATTTAATAGTGTCCGCATTGTCCAATGCACTTGGAATCAGTGCAGTCATTCACCAGGTCAGATATGGGAACCACCTGGAGACGGTGTTGAACCCTGGTCGACCTGGAGCCACTTCTACTGGCAGTGTCCATCTCCTGTTTTCTGGGGCTCACTATGATGCAGTTGTGCCTGTTCAGAAGCCAACATCTGCACCAGACACCCAGCTGAACTCCATAGAGGCAACAGAGCTTCCCTTGAACGCTGGTGACGACTTCTCCCCGCAACAAGTGAGGCCTTTCCCCAAAGCAGCTCCAAGGCAGGTCGGATCACGAGGAAGGAAACGTAGACAGACAGCAGTTTTAACCGACACCCCAGAAAAGAACAAGCTGAGCCGGGAAGAAAAAACTAACAGAAACCATGCACCTATTAGAACAGGAGGTAGAAATACACTGCCGAAACAGAAAGGGAACAAAAAGTCGAGAAAAACATCAAGCTACAAAAAGTCTGACTCTGTTTCCACAGACTCTGAGGAGGATTTTTGTTTGGTTTGTTGTGAACCCTATTCAAACAGCATGCCAAACGAGAAATGGGTTCAGTGTGTGAGGTGCAAGAATTGGTCTCATGAAGAATGCACACAGAAAAAACCCAGTTACATCTGTCAAAACTGTGATTCAGATGACTCAGATTGATGTGCTGATTATGTCACTGGCACATTTACATTTGTGTTTGCTTTGTTTGTGCAAGTACATGCAGTGGAGGATTTTTGTTTGGTTTGTTGTGAACCCTAGTGGGATAGGTAGGGGTTGGGGTATGTGGAGGATAGGCTATGTAGGGGTCGAGTATGTAGAGGATGGGCTATTTAGAGGATGGGCTATGTAGGGGATGGGCTATGTAGGGGATGGGCTATGTAGAGGATGGGCTATGTAGGGGATGGGCTATGTAGGGGATGGGCTATGTAGAGGATGGGCTATGTAGGGGATGGGCTATGTAGGGGATGGGCTATGTAGAGGATGGGCTATGTAGGGGATGGGCTATGTAGGGGATGGGCTATGTAGTTGTTGGGCTAGGTAGGGGATGGGCTATGTAGGGGATGGGCTATGTAGGGGATGGGCTAGGTAGGGGATGGGCTAGGTAGAGGATGGGGTAGGTAGGGGATGGGCTAGGTAGGGCTCGAGTATGTAGAAGATGGGCTATGTAGGTGCTGGGGTATGTAGAGTACATGCCGTCGAATACCATTAAGTCTTTTTTTAATGTCTAATATCATTGTGTTAAAACCAGCCCCACGGCTTGTTACAACTTGCCCCACATGTGGGGCAAGTTGTAACGAGTAGGGTTACGTCAGTTTTGTTCACCTTGGAGACAAACGGTGCAGATTTGAACAATTGTTTCAGTTTCAACGTTAAACCGAATGTTTTTAGTTGTGCTTGAGTGAATAAAGTTGCTTAAATGCTAAGCATGTAATGCGTGATGAGTCGTAATGTAAAAAATGTTACAACCAGCCCCGCTCTCCCCTACACACCTACGCATACATATATACATTCATTCACATATGTGTGTGCGTGTGTATGTGAGTCTGTATGTGTGCATTTCCATCCCTCTTTCATTCAGTCATTTATTCACTCGTTTGTTAGTTCATTATTCATTCATTCAGTTTTTCGTTCCTTCCCACTATTCTGCATTTTCATCCTTCATAACGGTCTTACTTCGAATCCTGCAACACTATCTCCCTAAACCAATCCACCCCACCCCCCTCTCTCTCTCTCTCTCTCTCTCTCTCTCTCTCTCTCTCTCTCTCTCTCTCTCTCTCTGACGTCTACTTCGGCTCTGACACATTCCTGACCAAAAAGCAGCGCCATGCCAGTCGCCGGTTTTCCAGCAGCTGTTGAAGCGTCGTTGTCGTCCCTGTTAGCCACCGAAGAAATGTCGTCGTGGAAAATTTCCTGCGAACCTGGCAGGACTGTAGTTATCCTGAGATTCAGGTAACGGGATGGTCAGCCATTGCTCGTTAGCGGCAGCAGCAACAGAGGAGCGTGGAAGCGAAAACCACCGTCCCAGCAGCGGCGAGACCGCAGACGGGCAGAGAAGTTTGGAACTTTTGGTGAGCCCCATACTTCTCACGATGTTCCTTTTGAAAATGATGAATTTTCTAGTGTCATTGCTTTTCGTCCTGCTCCTACTGCACGAAATGCACGTACTATAATACCAACAGACCACACCACCCCATCAGCTGTGACCTTTGACCTCTCTGACAAACACACTTGCTTGGCTACGGAGAGTGCAGAACTCAATAGCCAGTTATCAGGACCCGATCGCGATGACAACGATGTTGCGCACTCATCGCCAACTTTGACCCCAAGAGAAGTAACAACTGAAGACATCAGGGCAGCGCTCGACAACTTTGCAAAGCAATTCAAAGAAACTGTGTCAGAGTGCAAGCAAGATGTGAGGAAGATGGGAAGTGACACTGCTACTGCTTGTGCTCCGGAAAGTCTGAGGCATCC
Source organism: Theodoxus fluviatilis (assembly GCA_034096865.1). Lineage (NCBI taxonomy): Eukaryota > Metazoa > Mollusca > Gastropoda > Cycloneritida > Neritidae > Theodoxus > Theodoxus fluviatilis. Next base: position 34,736 of record JAWQFJ010013061.1, on the reverse strand, counting down.
CCCATATCTTCCTCTGCAGTGCCACAACAAGCTCCAGACCCCACTGACGAAGCTCTCAATAGCAAGTCCCCAAGAACGACAGCAGGCAACGTTCGCCCACGATCACCATGGCGACACCATGGCAGGGCTGATGACGACGTTGCCGGACCGAGTAGACGGAGCGAGCGTGTCGGTTTGAGACAGCAGTCTGCACGGGCATCACGAAGATAATTCGCTGACAGACTCTTTTCATTCGTCTGCGCGCGCCCTACATTCCACTACTGGTGACAAGTAGTGATGTTTTGTACATACGTTCCGAGTCACTCAAATGCGTTCCTAGTCATTACAAAATCATGGTCTATACAATAAAATGTTCAGTTCAGTTCAGTTCTCTCTCTCTCAATCTCTCTCTCTCTCTCTCTCTCTCTCTCTCTCTCTCTCTATTTAGACGAAGAAGAGATGCAGTCAGCACAACCAGAGTCATGTAAAAACAAGTATGTTGTGATGGACCAGAGGCCTCAACAAATAAAGTATTTCTTTCGTTCGTTCGTTCGTTTTCTCTCCCTCTCTCTCACTGTGTGTGTGTCTCTTTTTCTCTCTCTGTTGTTTCTGCCTGCCAGCCTGCCTATCAGTCTGTCTGTCTGTCTGTCTGTCTGTCTGTCTGTCTGTCTGTCTGTCTGTCTGTCTGTCTGTCTGTCTGTCTGTCTGTCTGTCTGTCTGTCTGTCTGTCTGTCTGTGTCTGTCTTCCTGTGTCTGTCTGTCTCTCTCTCTCACTGTCTCTCTCTGTCTCTCTGTGTCTCTTTCTCTCTCTCGCTCTCTCTCTCTCTCTGTGTCTCTCTCTTTCTCTGTCTCTCTCTCGCTCTCTCTCTCTCTCTCTCTCTCTCTCTCTCTCTTTCCCTTCCTCCCCCTTTCCCCAGCTACCCCCCCCCACCTCCTCTCTCTCTCTCTCTCTCTCTCTCTCTCTCTCTCTCTCTCTCTCTCTCTCTCTCTCTCTCTCTCTCTCTCTCTCTCTATCTCTCACCACATTTGAATATTTCGCCTCAAGGGCTGAATGTAAGAAAGGCACTACTGCCTAATTCACTACCCTTGTAAAATAAAGTTCGTTCGTTCGTTCTCTCTCTCTCTCTCTCTCTCTCTCTCTCTCTCTCTCTCTCTCTCTCTCTCTCTCTCTCTCTCTCTCTCCCCACACTACCCCACCCCGAGCCGAGTCTCTGCACGTGACAGCTCATCCTCTCGCACCCCTCTCGTCCCAGCCCTGGCTTTGTTGGCCTTGCGCAGCTATTACCTCCCCTTAGCAGCTCTTTACTTCCTCGCAGGGCCTTGATCTTCGTGTCTAGCACGAGAACTCCAAGCATTACGTCGCCAGCCTGCCAACTCCTGGCTAGAGTGACCGCTGGCTTGACTTCCTGGTCGTGCGGGCCTTCTAATCCTTCCCACCCAGGGCGAGGAGGGAGTGCGAGGAGGCCCTGCACTCGCAGCACCCCGCAGACAGGTCAGCGCTAATCTCTCTCCCCAATATCCTCGCTCTCGCACGGGTAAGGAAGGGAGGGAGGGACACGGTGAGAGAGAGAGAGAGAGAGAGAGAGAGAGAGAGAGAGAGAGAGAGAGAGAGAGAGAAAACAGAGAGAGAGGAAAAAAACAGACAGACAGATAAACAGACAGGCAGGCAGGCAGGCAGGCAGACACACAGACAGACAGACGCACAGACAGACGCACACACATACACACGAGCGCGCGAGTGCGCACAGAGAAAGATAGAGGGGAAGGGGGAGAAGAGGAGGGAGGGAAAGAACCGAAGTGTGGTGTGGGGACACACACACACACGCACACGCACACACACACACTCACGCGCGCGCGAGCGCGTGCACACACACACACAGACACACACTCACAGACACACACACTCATGCACACATATGCACGCACGCATACACACACACACACACACGCACACACACACATACATGAACACACACCCACACACACACACACACTCACACACACTCACTCACACACTCACACACACACTCACACACACAAACACACACACACACACACACAGACACACACAAACACAACACACACAAACACAACACACACACACACACACAACACAACACACACACACACACACACAACACACACAAACACAACACACACACACACACACACAACACAACACACACACACACACGAACACACACGAACACACACAAACACACACGGACACACACGGACACACACACAGAGGAAAGTTGAGAGACAAGGGCCTGTGTAGTGCTGGCACTCTGCAATGGGTGTTGAGAGGGAGCCACCCAGTAGACAGAACAGACGAACAACTAGAGTATCGCTCCGCCTCGTTGGAAAATATCACTTTATATGCGTGAAGGCTTTCGTGCGTTGTAAATGCTTTGCAGCTTCAAACACTTTCTTTCGTTTTTTAAGGTGTAGTACAGATTTGACTGTTCCTCGATGAGTAATCCCAAACAAGTCATGTTGAACTCGACAGCTTACAAATGGAAGGAGATCCACATGTTGATACGTAACTGTCCTGTAAAGTGATTGGAGCTATGGCTAAACATGTACATATATGTATATAGAACCCTGACCTTTACTGTACTTTACTTTGCATCCACGGTATTACAAAATACTGAAGTGTATGCTGAATAAAAACAAATTCTGCAGCCGAGTTTCTCTTTTACTCGTAAAAAAATGTTTCATAACCATTTGCGTTAATTGTTCTCCAATCACCACACAGGAACTAATCTACAATCTACACACACACGGGAATATATAACGATAGTGAGAATTATATTACTTGAATTCTACAAGTAGTTTTTAAAAATCTTATACACTAGAAGAGTGACCGCATTAGGTCATGACAAGGACATTGTCCTGGGAGTGCGAACCCCCGTGCGTACCCCCTGGGTTGGGGGTCAGATCAGACCCACCGCGACTTCCTACGCGATCCGTAAGAGGCTTGCTCTTACTCCACCAGTTCTTGTGGTTGTGACCAGTGGTCTTACATAGCCTACTGCGGTGGATAGGCCGTAAATCTCCATTCATCGTCAGAGTGCGACTGAACAATGGCGCCCATTTTCGCGCCGACTCCGCATGTCCAAGTGCATCTGCAGCTGCGCTGATGTTCGCGACTGCTGAGACTGCACTGACTGCTGAGACTGCACTGACTGCTGAGACTGCACTGACTGCTGAGACTGCACTGACTGCTGAGACTGCACTGACTGCTGAGACTGCACTGACTGCTGAGATTGCACTGACTGCTGAGACTGCACTGACTGCTGAGACTGCTCTGACTGCTGAGACTGCACTGACTGCTGAGACTGCTCTGACTGCTGAGACTGCACTGACTGCTGAGACTGCACTGACTGCTGAGACTGCACTGACTGCTGAGACTGCACTGACTGCTGAGACTGCACTGACTGCTGAGACTGCACTGACTGCCGAGACTGCACTGACTGCTGAGACTGCACTGACTGCCGAGACTGCACTGACTGCTGAGACTGCACTGACTGCTAAGACTGCACTGACTGCCGAGACTGCACTGACTGCTAAGACTGCACTGACTGCTGAGACTGCAGTGACTGCTGAGACTGCAGTGACTGCTGAGATTGCACTGACTGCCGAGACTGCACTGACTGCTAAGACTGCACTGACTGCTGAGACTGCACTGACTGCTGAGACTGCACTGACTGCTGAGATTGCACTGACTGCTGAGACTGCAGTGACTGCTGAGACTGTACTGACTGCTGAGACTGCACTGACTGCTAAGACTGCACTGACTGCCGAGACTGCACTGACTGCTAAGACTGCACTGACTGCTGAGACTGCACTGACTGCCGAGACTGCACTGACTGCTGAGACTGCACTGACTGCCGAGACTGCACTGACTGCTGAGATTGCACTGACTGCTGAGACTGCAGTGACTGCTGAGACTGTACTGACTGCCGAGACTTCACTGACTGCTGAGACTGCACTGACTGCTGAGACTGCACTGACTGCTGAGACTGCACTGACTGCCGAGACTGCACTGACTGCTGAGATTGCACTGACTGCTGAGACTGCAGTGACTGCTGAGACTGTACTGACTGCCGAGACTTCACTGACTGCCGAGACTGCACTGACTGCTGAGACTGCACTGACTGCTGAGACTGCACTGCCAGCACCTCGGGTACGGGAGAAAGCGACAAAAAGTGGATGCGAAAGCCAACCACTGCTGGGACGTTGAGTAACGTCTTGTGTGACCTTCTGACTAATTGAGTTGATTTGTACACGCAGGTGTCTTGGTATTTCATTAGCATTTCGATTTAAAAGAAGAAAAAAAGCAGACGCTTAAAATATGTATGCACAAAAAGTGAATGTATAAAAAGTATTCAAACGTTAATAACTGGGAGGAGGAGATCAAATTGCATAACACTTATAATTACACTCTAATCTGTTTTCCTCCTACAACAAAAAGTAAACAGGAGCATTTTTCTCATTTATTTCTTCGTGTAACATCAAAGGTCTCCTGTATATTTCCTTTTTCAGCTCATTTTCCCTGTGGTGTTCGGTCGCCAGGACTGCACTGCATTTATCTAGTTGTGGAAATTTTGTCGTCTGTCTTTTAAATAAGGCGATGACGTCATGTATATAAGCTTCGCTACCTCCGCTTTCTTATTCGTGTCAACAGCTTCTGATGCCCGGCGAAGTATTGAGTGACTTGCCTCTTACCTATTGTGTGGTTTTATTTTTTGAGTGGTGATGATGACAGACAAGAGAAAATTATTACAATGGAACAGTACAAATATATACATTCCCTGTTTATAAATCGTTTTGCTGCGAATCTAAGTTTTAGCAAGCGCAAGAATAGGAGGTTGTTCAATCAAAATTATTTTCCGCTAGGAATCTTTATAATCATTGCATACATTTTTTCAATACAAAACTCGAACTGATCCTCTTACAGCAATTAATGAGTAAATATTGAGATATGTTATGAGCAACAAAACCTCTCCAATCGAAAACTCCAAATGCATCGGAATGATGTCTGATGCTCATTTGCAGCTCACTCCGTGCGGTTCATATTTCATTACGTCGTACATTGCAAACTGCACCATTCCTACCCGCGCTGGAGGGCAGGGGAGGCGATGGCGATATATTCTGACGAATACTCTTCAAGAGGGCGCCATTTTATCAAGAGCAGACGACAATTATTACACAACATGTACAGGCCAGCCGACTTCATTTTCGCCAGCGCGTGCGATACAATGAAGCTATAGTTGACTTCATGAGCAGACGTACAAATTGCCGTGAAAACTAAGACAATGTGGATTGACTCTTAGAAGGGGATAACACTTTGACTTCAATAATAACACTCACGTACACAAAAGCATTTCTGTTGATAACATGGCAGTCTTCTTCGTCTTCCATATCTTGGGGAAAATGGTTGGGGGCAGTCATTTTTACGTCTGCGACAGTGAAAGTTCTATGGAGCAGCAGTTCAGACGTTTCCTACATTTGTACAGCTTTGTTGCAAATTTATGATTGTGCGATCGCAACGGTAGAAGCTTGCTGGAGCAAAATAATCATCGGCACACAGACACATAGACAGATTCAGACACACAGGCAGACACACAAACATAAAAACACAAACACATAGACAGACAGGCAGACTGACACAAAAACAGACGCAATTACACACAATTTTATTCACTAAGACAGACACACAGACAGACGGACACACTCACACACACAGGCAATCAGACAAAATGACACACAGAAAGACACAGACAGACTGACACACACACATTCACACACACACACAGACACACACACACACACACACACACACACACACAAAAGACAGATTAGTATAAACAGAGAGAGAGAGAGAGAGAGGGGGGGGGGGGGGGGAGAGAAAGATGGACATACGAACGGACAGACGGAAGGAAGAGAGATGCACGAAAACAGCGACGGGGGACATGAAAACAGTGAGATACTGCTCCACAAGTCTCATAACCGTGCCTCCGCTTGTTTTCCGTGCCAATATGGATGATGGCTCTGCCTTGATCTGTGTTGTGCATGGTCAAAACCATGGAAGATTGCTACAGCGATGACAGATTGCCATTCGACCACTAATAACGGAGCGCATTTTGTTTGGGTTGGCAGAGAAGGAGATGGGTACTCCCATGTCGAAGGACACACTCCCATCTGCACACCAGCGTGCACACGGCTTAGACTCCCTACAGGGCGGCGACGGAAACTGTAAAACCAGACAACATCCACGCCGGAAGTTGCGCCAGTAAAACAGCAGCGCCCCCTGGGATACAGGAAATGGGCGACAACTCTTCAACATGACGGTCAACACGGGAGCACCTACAAAAATTGGAACCGGGAAAAAAGCGAAAAGCGAGAAGGAGATACCCCAATATTTATGCTGGAGGACTTCAAAGCTACGGGTCAGGGCATGTAACAACACTGAGAGGAAGGTGGCCTTTGAAGACGAGAGCGTTCCGGGTGAAAGGGAGGGATTTACGGGGGTGGGGTGGCGGAGCAGGGGGCCACACACGGGGGAGGGGAGGAGAGGGGGGTGGGGCCAGTCGGAAGGCACTGTGTTGACACGCCTCCCTTCACCAGGCACCGCGCACCTGGTTCCTCGCTTTCATCTCGCCGCCAGGTGAGACAAAGATAGCAACGCACAGGTAGACAGTGCCATGGCTCGGAGCTCGCCCGCCTCAAACATACACTTTCCCATGTAGTCTTCTCCGTCCGCGCATGTGCAAAGGTGATGTGAGTGCTTGTGTGTGTGCGTGTGCATGCGTACGGTGTGTGTGTGTGTGTGTGTGTGCACGCGTGCGCGCGTGCGCGCATGCGTATGCGTACGGTGTGTGTGTGTCTGTGTGTGTGTGTGTCTGTGTGTGTGTGTCTGTGTGTGTGTGTCTGTGAGTGTGTGTCTGTGTGTGTGTGTGTGTGTGTCTGTGTGTCTGTGTGTGTGTGTCTGTGTGTGTGTGTGTGTGTGTGTGTGTGTGTGTGTGTGTGTGTGTGTGTGTGTGTGCAAGCCCATACGAGTGCGCAACACGTGCAGCAAAACTTCTTCCCTCGCAGTTACGAAACTTTCCAAAAGTGATCGACGTTCGTAGAAATTCCACTTCAAGACAGTCAGAGGCGAAAGAAAGAAGAAAACAAAAGTTGCGTCGGTCCGTAAAAGTCGGATATTGTCAGGCTGTTGAAAACGTCTTGCCGTTACTGTATCCATCCGTTTTCTCTTCGACTTTCACTTCCGTCATCTCGCTACCCTGGCTGTGTCAACACAAACCAAGCCCCGACCACTTCACCTGCGGCTATCTTTTTCATCCTTCCCTCGGCCCTCCACCCCTCTCCAGCAACGCCACCCGTGTCGAGTACCCGGTCACGACCACTCCTTTCAAAGGCGGCGCGGTGAGGAAGAGGGCCTAAGAAGATCACAGATGAGTGCGAGACAGCGACGAGAGCGACAGGAGGGTGGAAAGGGGGTGGGGGAGGGGGGGAGTAGGGGGTGGAGGTGAGGGCTGAGTGCGAGCACATGTAAGGATGGGAGATAGGGTAGGTGTGTCAAGCCAGAAATAGAATCTACACGTACATCTATGTACAGATAAGATGTGTCGAGAAAAGACCTAAAACGTTTCTGTGAAACGATTAAATAGGAGAGTGCAACTGCAAATCTAAGAGTGACTATAAAGGAATATTTATGCAGAATAAATATCTATAGTATTCTATGTCCGTCCGTTCGTCCGTCCGTCCATCCGTCCGTCCGTTCTTCCATTCATCCGTTCTTCCGTGCGTCCTTCTGTCCGTCTCTCTCTCTCTCTCTCTCTCTCTCTCTCTCTCTCTCTCTCTCTCTCTCTCTCTCTCTCTCCCTCCCTCCCTCCCTCCCTCCCTCCCTCCCTCCCTCCCTCCCCCCTCCCTCCCTCCCTCCCTCCCTCCCTCCCTCCCTCCCTCCCTCCCTCCCTCCCTCCCTCCCTCCCTCCCTCCCTCCTTCCCTCCCTCCCTCTCTCTCTCCCTACGCAACTCACAATTCAACAAGCCAGCGCCTTCTTGTGCCTGACAGAGCAGTTTCAGTCCGAGGCGGGCCAGTCCTGACCCAACAGAGTTGGCACACACACAGGGGAGTTGGCACACACACAGGGGAGAGGACCGCTCCATGACGAAACCTCCAATGCATCGGGGGAAAAAAAACACAGCACCATACACACTCCAACCTTCAGATCTATCCCCACCCCCCACCCTCAACATTCTGATCTACCCCCACTCCCACCCCCCACCCCCAACGTTCTGATCTACCCCCACACCCACCCCCCACCGCCAACATTCTGATCTACCCCCGCCCCCACCCCCCACCGCCAACATTCTGATCTACCCCCACCCCCACCCCCCACCCCCAACGTTCTGATCTACCCCAACTCCCACCCCCCCACCCCCAACGTTCTGATCTACCCCCGCCCCCACCCCCCACCGCCAACATTCTGATCTACCCCCACCCCCACCCCCACACCCAACATTCTGATCTACCCCCACCCCCAACATTCTGATCTACCCCCACACCCACCCCAACACCAACATTCTGATCTACCCCCACCCCCACCCCCAACCCCAGCATCTGATCTACCCCCACCCCCACCCCCCACCCCAACATTCTGATCTACCCCCACCCCCAACATTCTGATATACCCCACCCCCAACATTCTGATCTACCCCCACCCCCACCCCCAACTCCAACCTTCAGATCTATCCCCACCTCCCACCCCCAACATTCTGATCTACCCCCACCCCACCCGCCACCCCAACATTCTGATCTACCCCCACCCCCACCCCCACCCCCAACCCCAACATTCTGATCTACCCCCACACCCCATCCCATTGGGATGGGGGTGGGGGTGAGGTTGGGATGGGGTGGGGGTGAGGCTGGGATGGGGTGGGGGTGAGGTTGGGATGGGGTGGGGGTGAGGTTGGGATGGGGTGGGGGTGAGGTTGAGATGGGGTGGGGGTGAGGTTGGGATGGGGTGGGGGTGAGATTGGGATGGGGTGGGGTGAAGTTGGGATGGGGTGGGGGTGAGGTTGGGATGGGGTGGAGTTGGGGTGGGGAGTGCTTTGACCGGGACCTAAGAAATGCACAGCCACCAACACACATGTTTATAGTATCATGTACAGGGTCTGTGAGAGGAGTGGGCAATGGTGTGAATGGTTATCCTGGAGATTTTCAGACCTTGGCAACAACCCGCCTCATCAGGATGTGTTTGAAGGGGCAATAGCCAGATGCGTGCGTGTGTGTGTGTGTGCGCGCGCGCGCGTGCTCGTGTTTGTGTGCGCGCGCGCGAGTGTGTGCTCGTGTCTGTGTGCGCACGCGCGCGCGTATGTGTGCGCGCGCGTGCATACGTGTGTGTGTGGGTGCGTGCGTGCGTGTGTGTGCGTGGGCGCGTGTGTGTACATGTGCATGTGTGTGTGCGTGCGTGTGAGTGTGCGTATGTGTGCGTGCGTGTGTGTGTTTGTGTGCGTGAGTGTGAGTGTCTGCGTGTGTGTGCTTGCGTGTGTATGTGTGCATGTGTGTGTATGTGTGTGTGACTGTGTTTGCGTGTGTGCTTGTGTCTGTGTGTGTGGGTGCGTGCGTGTGTGTGTGTGACTGTGTGTTTGTGCGTGTATATGTGTTTGTGTGTGTGTGTGTGTGTGTGTGTGTGTGTGTGTGTGTGTGTGGGCGTGTGTTTGTGTGTGTGTGTGTGGTGTGTGT
>JAWQFJ010013061.1:15000-22500 GCA_034096865.1 Theodoxus fluviatilis | reverse complement strand
TCAAACTGCAACAAGAGTCACACAGGCGACATCAACTTTGATAGATCATCTATATACCACAAACAGTTGTATTGTTAAAGATGTATGGTCACCTAATGTAGGTATTAGTGATCACTATCCAATAGTATGCTCTCTACATTCCAGAACTCCTAAGTGCAGGAAAGATCACCACACCTACATACATTATAGATGTTTCAAGAAATTTAATATAGACTCATTCTGCTTAGCTTTACAGAATACTCCATTTTGTAGTGTAGTTAATGTTGCGAACCCTAACAATGCACTGAAACTTTGGTATAGTCTTTTCCTATCAGTTATTGATGAACATGCTCCTATGAAAAAGAAACGTGTACGTCATCCAACGCTTCCACCATGGATGACAAAGGATGTAATGTTAGCAATGACTGTGAGAGATCGATTGAGAAAAAATGGAGATTTCCCAGCTTACAAAAAACAACGTAATTTTGTTAAGAGTCTGGTAAGAAAAGCTAAAAAAGAATATTTTCAAAAGATTATAGAAGATAATAAAGACACGGCTTCGGTGTGGAAAGCCATCAATACCTTTACTAATCGAAACAAAGTCAAATCTGCTGTAGCATCTTTGACAGTTAATGTTGATGAATGCAATGCTCACTTTCTTTCTGTGGCCCAAAAAGTATTACAGACTGTCAATGTGCTAAGTAACCTTTCCGGAGAATTGATTTTGAGTGATTTTTGCCAAGGAAGATTGTCCAAGTCTAAAGAATTTGAGATACCACTTCTTGGCATTCATGAAGTTGGCATATTTCTTGAGAAGATGAATAAGAAATCAGTTGGACATGATGGTATTAACACCTTCATTTTGAAAATTTCTATTCCATACATTATTGAATCTCTCACTCATATATATAACTTGTGTATTATCAATCACACGTTCCCCGATGAATGGAAAATTGCGAAAGTTATTCCTTTACCAAAAATAAAAACCCCTTTGAATATTGATGATTTTAGACCCATTTCAATACTTTCTATACTATCAAAGCCACTTGAAAAGCATATTCACAAGCATTTGATGGCATATCTGGATCAACATGATCTACTTTATTCTCTTCAATCGGGTTTCCGGCCAAAACATTCTTGCCACACAGCATTAACTCGATTGATTGATTCTTGGCTATATGCCATTAATAGGTCACAGTTGATTGGTTCCATCTTTCTTGATCTAAAGAAAGCGTTTGACATGGTTCATCATGACATTTTAATTAAAAAATTATCACAATATCTAAATGGTTGTAACACGGTGAAATTCTTTCAATCATTCTTGAAAGACAGACAGCAGTATGTCTATTTCAATGGACATGCTTCGTTTTGTGGCCATTTACAAGTGGGTGTGCCACAAGGTTCTGTCTTAGGTCCTCTTTTGTTCTGCCTATTCATCAATGACTTACCCTTACATATCTCTGATAAAGAGGTTACATGTGATATGTTTGCTGATGATGTAACACTTTCAACCTCAGGTGTCAGGACTGAATGTGTGGCAGGAAAACTTCAAAGGAGCCTGGATGAAATACGTTCCTGGTGCTCTTCGAATCATATGGTCATTAATCCTTCCAAAACGAAATATATGGTGATAACTACGAGACAAAAACATCAAATATATCCTTTATCTCTTCCTATTGTTCTTGATTCTTTGAGAATTGAAAAAATTGTTGAGCACAAAGTTCTTGGTGTAATAATTGATGATCATTTAGGATGGCAATCACACATTGATTATATTTGTAAAAAACTATCAATTAATCTATTTCTTCTCTCCAAATTAAGACATATTGTTGACGTTCAAACTTGCAAAATCTTCTTCCATGCTCATATTTTATCTCACATTAATTATGCGTCAACAATTTGGGATGGCTGTAGTGACGCTAACTTGAAAAGGCTGAAGTCATTGTATCGAAGAGCTTCTAAGCTTATGATAACGGATAGTTCACTATCTACAAATGACAAAATGAAGGAACTTAACATATTGCCTTTTCATCACATGCGAAGCAAAAGTGAGTCTATGTACTGAGCCGTGTCGTCCGTCCGTCCGGGCGTCCGTCCGTCCGTCCGGGCGTAAAAAACTTAAACGTTGGATTTTTCTCGGAGACTATTAAGTCTATCAACACCAAATGTGGCATGATGGTGTATGATGACAAGGCCTCAAAAAACATACATAGTGACTTGACCTTGCTTCAAGGTCAAGGTCACAGGAGCCATAAATGTGGTCTCAAAAACAGTCATTTTTCACATTTTCCCAATTTTCTCCCACGTTATTGAGAATGGCGACCTTAGCTACAAGTGGTATATAGGTCAAAGCAAGCCCTATCTTTTGATACCAGTTTGGTTGACCTTGCTTCAAGGTCAAGGTCACAGGAGCTCTTCAAAGTTGGATTGTATACATATTTTGAAGTGACCTTGACCCTGAACTATGGAAGATAACTGTTTCAAACTTAATAATTATGTGGGGCACATGTTATACTTTCATCATGAGACACATTTGTTCACATATCATCAAGGTCAAGGTCACTTTGACCCTTATGAAATGTGACCAAAATGGGGTAGTGAACCACTAAAAGTGACCATATCTCATGGTAGAAAGTGCCAATAAGCACCATTGTGCTTCCTATGTCTTGAATTAACAGCTTTGTGTTGCATGACCTTGGATGACCTTGACCTTGGGTCAAGGTCACATGTATTTTGGTAGGAAAAATGTGTAAAGCATTTCTTTGTGTATGATGTCATTGGTAGGTTTAGTTGTTTGACCTTGACCTTGAAGGTCACCTGAAGGTCAATGTCATGTCAAGGTCAAGGTCAAGCATGTGAGTCGTATGGGCTTTGCCCTTCTTGTTATTAACTTATTCCAACATTCAAATATTCGTGTACATAACTTTATAATACCACAACCTAGGATTGATTTGTTTAAACATAGCCTATCTTATTCAGGGGCTACTATGTGGAACACACTATCCAATTCTCTAAAAATTGCGAAATCTTTAGAGAAATTTAAACTGAAACTACATACTTTTCTTATGCAGTCATCCTAGATACTTTCATCTTATTCTAAATTCCTTTTGTGGCTATTTTCAACGTGGTATTTTCATGAATTGAGTGTAACCTGTGTTATTGTGTGAATTTTGTGTGGGATAGAGGGTGGGTGGATGGGTGGGTAGGGTTGGGGAATGGGATTGGATTTGTTTGTTTGTTTTCTTGTTTTAACAAGGGCTGGATGTAAGATAGGCAGTTATGACTAATTCATGTATTTCCCTTGAAAAATAAAGTTCAATCAATCTCTCTCTCTCTCTCTCTCTCTCTCTCTCTCTCTCTCTCTCTCTCTCTCTCACACACACACACACACACACACATATACATACACTCTCATACACACATACAAACAAACCCATACACACATACACACTCTCATACACAAACACACACACACACCTATACACACACACATTCATACACACACATACACACACAAATACACACACACACTAATACACACACACACCTACACACACACACCTACACACACACCTACACACACACACATACACACACACATACACACACACACACACAGCCACAACACGCGCGTGCGCGCGCGCCGCATTACTGAGTCCCCGATGTAGGTGCATCTTGTGTTCCTTTGTGTCCCTGTATATGTCACACACGAACACAGCAAAACGTACATGATTATTTTTCGTACGCATCTCCCTTCAGGGAAGAATCACAGGGCAGCCTGAAACAAGATACCCGTCCTCGTTTCTCCTCTTCCTTCACCCTCTTTTCCCTTTAAATTTCATGTGTTGAAACGGGTAGCAACACAACCTCTTCATTGGCGCCCTTCCTTTCCAAAACCCCTCTCCCCCACCGCCATCATCGAAATACCTCTCCACCCCTACCCCGACCCCAACCACTCGCATCCCCACACCCTGGGCGGGCGCTGTCAGCGCGAGACGGCAGGATGAAGTTGGATCATGGGATTAACCCTGACAGTTTTTCCTTGGCAAGGGGCACCTGTGATCAGCCAGGCGGCCTCTATTGGCACAGAAACGCGTGTGTGTGACTCGCTTCCCCCTCCCCAAGCTCCCCCCTCCCCCACCCTCACCCCCGCCGCTACTCTCACCCCATCCCGCCACCCTTTTTACCTCCATCACCATCCACCCGGTCCCTGATCCAATGTTATCCCCCTCCGTCATCTTTCCCTTTCCACTCCTTTCTGTTCGGGTACCCACCCGTTCTCCATCCTGCCCCATCCATTCCACCCTGATTTCCATGCAGGCTCCAGTTTAGAGGTCAAGATTTGCGACTGACAAAATCAGATTTTCAACAGCAAAATACCTCAGGTCCTTGTACAAATTCCAGAGAAACAGCATGTTTACAGCACACGTCACAGGCTTTCCGCTTTCCTCCAAAGCCACAGGAAACAGCATGTTTACAGCACACGTCACAAGCTTTCCGGTTTCCTACAAAGCCACAGGAAACAGCATGTTTACAGCATACGTCACAAGCTTTCCGGTTTCCTACAAAGCCACAGGAAACAGCATGTTTACAGCACAGCCCCTGAAGACTTAACTGTGCTAAGTCTGAAACTCTTCCGTGGACTTAAGCATGATTTGTCACGCACGGTTACGCATATCACGCACGGTTACGTATATCACGCACGGTCACGTTTGAACGTCACGCACGGTCACGAAAGCACTTCACCCTAGGTCAAGTTTGAACGTCACCCTCGGTCAAGTTTGAACGTCACGCACGGTCACGTAAGCACGTCACGCTCGGTCAAGTTTGAACGTCACGCACGGTCACGTAAGCACGTCACGCTCGGTCAAGTTTGAACGTCACGCACGGTCACGTAAGCACGTCACGCTCGGTCACGTTTGAACGTCACGCACGGTCACGTAGGCACGTCACGCTCGGTCACGTTTGAACGTCACGCACGGTCACGTAGGCACGTCACGCACGGTCACGTTTGAACGTCACGCACGGTCACGTAGGCACGTCACGCTCGGTCAAGTTTGAACGTCACGCACGGTCACGTGTGTGTCTGCAGTGGCTTGCGGCAATATCTGCAGTGCCTGGTGCTACGTGGATCCCAGAGTTGCGTCCCTGAGCAGTGTTTCTGGCCGGCGTCGCCTCTCTCCAACCAGGTGTAAAACGGGTACCTGCTGGGCAGGGAAGGCAAGCATCAGTGATGGGCCCTGGATCTGGAAGCGCCATCACCGATGTGGATTTCTCCTCATGGAATGGCGACTGCTCCGGTGGCTCACTGCGTGCGTTCTATGCTTGTTCACGACATTTAGTATCAGTTGTCAGGTGGCAGTTGAAACTGATCTTATGTCCCAGAGATCAGAGGATAAAGCTGATCATGAACTAGGCGTAAATGAAAAATCGATAGTCATAACATCAGTACCTTTACGTTATATTTACTTAATTCGCCCTACTCTCTCTGGTGCTGTCCTTAATCCAGTGGCCCTGCAGTCGCTTCACAGCTGGCAGCTGCGGTGCACAACACTGCGTGGTTCTAAAGCTGTATTGCGTGAAATGCATGATGCTTATTTCATCTCCCCACCCAGGAGTAGCAGCGAGTGTAGCGTACTGGAAGCTGCTCGACGGCGACAGGGTTGAAGATCCTAAAACCAACTTCCTTTGTAGAACATGAATAAAGGTCATCGGGAAAAAACCTGTCCTTCCATTCTGCTTTTCCTCCCTCCACCTCACTTCCATCCGCCTTCTATACGATCCAGCCCCTCCTACCACACCACACCCCTTCCCACCACACCACACTCGCCATCCCCCCACGTCTCCACCGTTTCTTGCCCGCCCTGCACACGATCGAGTTCTGGTCGAAACCAACTTTGTCAGCAGTATCGTATCTGAGGCAAAAACAATCGGCATCAGATCAGGCTTTATCCGTCATCGATTTCATTGATCACATTCTATTTGCTCTGAACCAGTCAGCAACTGCTGTCGAGGCGATTTTCAGCGTGGCAGGCAACCGCGAGAGAGACGCTCCTGTGGGAGTTTTCCAGCCAAGAAGACTCAGCATCGAGGGTGTCCACTCTCTGATTCACGTCGAAAGCACGTTGTGACAACCATGCATCGCAACCCATTGGCTGGCAGTGAACTGGAGACATTTTTACTTGCCGCCGTCCTCGGATGCATTGCAAGTGTCCCGTTCAAATCCGTCTTGACTGCCAACCATTTTCCAAAACTTGGCCTTTTGAAGAGGGTCTGGCATTTTCGCAAAAGAAAAATAGTTTCGTCTTGCTCTACTTTATCTCTTTCTTACGAGAAAAATAGTTTCAAATTCTTCGAAGGTGTGGTTACCAGACTTTTTTTTTCAAATAAAGAAGACAACTTCCAATATGTTGCTGGCTTTTAATCAGTCAAGACCTTTTCCTTAAATTCTCTCTGAGTTCTGTTCTGCACGGAAAATCCTGACGTAGGAAATGTGTGTGGGGAAATACCTTGCTGACAGTCGTGCTAACAAGAAAACTCCAGACCTTCGGCATTCTCCTGACTCCTGCCAGCAGACTTCCATGCACAGCGGTTCCAGGCGTAGCATCAGACTCACTTGGTCTCCATGGAAACAGTTTTCGATGCCAGCAGAGAATCCGTCCCCAAGTACCTTTACACAATAAAGCTCACCATTATCTGCACAGCGTCTCGGTCTGTACCCTCGCCCTCTAGAAACGCACTAGCATGGAAGCGTCTAGGGAGCCCACACAAGGACCACGAGAAAAGCGGTGGGCCATCAGCCCCCTAGGAATGGACTGCATCTACGGCTACTTCCTGTCCCCCCACACAGACAGGAAGCTACAGGGGGAGGGTGTCAGGAAAAGATAACTCCCATCACTTGGCCCGGAAACGCCTGGATCAGGCGTAGAGGGTTTCTCTCCATGCGGCTTAGGGACACCATGCTGGCCCCTCATCAATCAGCGCCCCCTCCAGGGAGGTGAAAAGAGAAGCCTCGTTGTCCAAGGAAGAGCACTGAAAACAGGTGGGAAGCAGTGCGACAGGGAGGGTGGGGGGGGGGGGGGGGGGGGGGTGAGAGAAGCAGGAGTGGGGAGCGAACCACGTCGTGGAGAGTCTCCCGTGATCCACAGGATCACGGCGTCTGGCAGATGTCAAAACTAAGTCCCGGCGTTGTCCCTACAGGAGTTATCTGCCCGCCTGCCCAGAGGGCGCTGGCGTTGCGGGGTGATGGCTCCCTCTGCAGGAATTCGCGGCCTGCCCCCAGTTGCCTCCCGTGTGTCCAGTGTGCTAGATTGCGTGTGTGTGCGTGCGTGCGTGGGTAGGCGGGGAGGGGGAGGGGGAGGGGGAGTGGGCGGGCTCTATGTGCGTGTAAGCGCAGTTTTGCTTATGTATAATTGACTTGTTGTATGTTTTCGCGTGTACCTCTTATGACAATGTGTTTAAATCAGATTAAGTAAACACATGCATATGTGTATATAAGTGCACACTTTTGCTAGGGTGCAT
>JAWQFJ010013061.1:0-5000 GCA_034096865.1 Theodoxus fluviatilis | reverse complement strand
GAAACTGCTACGTGGGAACTGCTACGTGGGAACTGCATGACAAGTACACGCGCGCAGACTGATAAAAGCAGAAGTCCCAGGTCAAACAAGAGGTTTCACTATTCTCCCGTACATTTGGGCTTTCGACGCGGTGACTGGAGTCAAAAGGAAGACGGCAAGAGAAATAAAGCAATGAGAACAAGAGAAATAAAGAGACAATAAGGTGAGCAAAGCACAGTGTCATTTGCTGATAGGGGTGACCTCCTCAGTGTGTAACCATTTCCCTGTTTTGAGCCTGAACCAGAGACAGAAAGACAAGACAGTGTATTTCTTCAAAGTGAATGAATGCATACATACTTATAATGATAAAAACCGCTGGCGCTGAACCTCCAGGTTTTGGCATATATATTAATTTTTTTATATCAGGTTCGGACCCGCAACCTCTCGAGAAAAGAGGGGGAAAAAACACACACACACAAACACCAAAAACCAGGTTGGGTTTGAACCCACAACCTCTCGAAAAAAGAGAGAGAAAAAAGTTTTAGCACAGAATCGAATCTGGCCATGCATGACCAAGAGACCAACGCTCTACCAGCTGAGCCATTAGAGAATTAATACGACAGAGTGTTTGTAAAGCATTTATAACGTTCTTTTCCGTGGCCACACGAGCAGCTAAATCTCATCCGGCTGAATAAAAGCAAAGGAGTCTGTGCGGGGGTGAGTCTCAGATCTGCATTTGAAATTGAACGTTACTGCTCATTGCTCCTGCAAGGCTGTATAACTATAAGTGTTGTTTTTTTAAATCATTTATCTGTTACGCGTTTGATGGAGTAACCTAAGCTCGCATTCCAAAATTGTAGAACCTACTGCTAAAGTGTTGTGTGTGGATCCAAAAAGCTTGCGCAACTGTCCTTTGCACTGACTGTCCTATGCACGGACTGTCCTTTGCATTAACTGTCCTTCACACTGACAATGTCGCGCTCACCAGTGCTTCGGACACATGCCGGTCATTCTGTGCACTGGTCAGTGTGAAAGTGCATAGGACAGTCAGTGCATCGGACAGTCAGTGCATAGAACAGTCAGTGTGAAGGACAGTAACAGATACATGATTAAAAAACCAACAACACTTACCCAGCCTTGCACGAGCAATGAGGATGGTTCATCTTCTGCTTAGCAGCGTCAAGATGGAAAGAAAGTCGATATATAATGTGCTGCTTAATTTTTCCCGCATTGATCTGAAGAGTGAAGCACCGAGCTGTCACCTCTACCGTTTAATCCGCTTGGTAATAGATCTTAATTTCGTCTAAATAACATGAGTAGTATTTGTTCATACCCCTGTCTATCACAGTCTGAGGAATCTTCTCACTGTCTGGCAAAAATGAGACACAAATGCTGTCCAGAATACAATGCAACGAGTTAGTCGGCGTTCATTCGGAAGCCATTTTGGCGCTTGCAACTGTTACCACGCGAGATACAGCGAGAAAGGGATGTGGATGTGGAGTGGGTCGCCATTCCATCAACTGACTACTTGCATCGTAAAAAATCCTTCTTTATCCTTTCACCAATGTTCTCGAAATTCATCCTTATCAAAACTCTACTCGCAAATGACGTCACGTTGTTGATGACGTCACACATTTCGCAATTTCGCCATTTCATGAATCGAGTATTTGGGGAGGCGCTCTGGAGTGTACGACCTTAAAAAACCACTTTTTCTTCAAGCCTCGATTCTGAAAATTTGATAAATTCAATCGGACCAAACTTCCAGTTAGTGTGCAAAATGTCAAGGAAATCCGTCCAGTAGTTATTGAGATATAAGCCGTTAAGTCGGGACAGACAGACAGACAGACACACAGATAAAAACCGCTGGCGCTGAACCTCCAGGTTTTGGAGAAGAAAAAAAGAAGATCGGGTTCGAACCCGCAGCCTCCGAGAAAAGAGGAGGAAAAAACGCACACACACACAAACACAAAAAACCAGGTGGGTTCGAACCCACAACCCCTCGAAAAAAAGTTTCAGTGTAGAATCGAACCTGGTCATGCATGACCAAGAGCCCAATGCTCTACCAACTGTGCCATTGTAAACTTGTAGGTATGTGAAGCATTTATAACGACCTTGTCATAAACCCTCGTGGTTCGTATTTTGCACTGTAAATTGTAGAAAAATGGATGATAGCATGAACTGTTTGGTATTTCATACGGATCTAACCCATCAACGTCAATATTCTTTTCGTAGTATCGCATTTTGGCGCCTGCTGGTAGAGGTTCAACATATATCGAAGCGTTTTGCTGAAGTAGGAAAGATAACTCGGTTTGACTCGATGTCATTACGCTGAAATGGTCGTTGTCCCCAACATTTCCGGGTCAGGGATTGATTAAATCATCATATTTTTGTGACACTGAGACCAGACCATCAAAACAATTAGCACTAGGCCTTGAATCAAATCGTCGTACGAGATCTTACGTTGACTGCAAATGTACAACAGTGCCGCGTGATTGTGTCGACATTCAGTTAGTTCGCTGGGCCCCTATTCACAACGGCGATTTATCTTTTTAACACTCGATTTATCCCCTATCCCCGCGTTATCTTGATCGGTTAGATAAGGTACGCTCGTCAGAGGATCCTAGGTTGCGCTTTGCTATATATACTGCTTTCTTTGTCGTCTCTTCGATTCTCTTAGATCGTAGATGACGTCATGAGATTACGTCAAAGCGGAACAGGCAGTTGGAATCGTCTGAGTTTAGAGACAAGGGTAGTGAATTAGGCAGTACAGTAGTCGCCGCTTATTAAAAACACATTGGGACCGAACAAAAGTGTTTTTAATAAGCGGCGTTTTTATTAACCGTTTGCTTGTTGAACATGTCCATCAGTAACGAAGTAAATCCGGACCTTACCAACTGTATTTAAAAAACGGCTGTTTTTATTAACCGCGTGTTTTATAAGCGGCGACTACTGTATTGCCTTTCTTACTTACATTCAGCCCTTGAGGCAAAATATTCAAATGTGGTAAGAGTGAGAGAGAGAGAGAGAGAGAGAGAGACAGAGAGAGAGAGAGACAGAGAGAGAGAGACAGAGACAGAGAGAGAGACAGAGAGAGAGACAGAGACAGAGAGAGAGACAGAGAGAGACAGAGAGAGAGAGAGACAGAGAGAGAGACAGAGAGAGTGAGAGAGAGGGGGGGGGAGGGG
This sequence comes from Theodoxus fluviatilis, assembly GCA_034096865.1. NCBI lineage: Eukaryota > Metazoa > Mollusca > Gastropoda > Cycloneritida > Neritidae > Theodoxus > Theodoxus fluviatilis. Next base: position 1,836 of record JAWQFJ010013061.1, on the reverse strand, counting down.
AGCTGGGAAAAGGGGAGGAAGGGAAGAGAGAATGAGAGTAAGAGGGTGGGTGGGAGAGAGAGAGAGAGAGAGAGAGAGAGAGAGAGAGAGAGAGAGAGACAGAGAGAGAGAGTCAGAGAGAGAGAGACAGAGAGAGAGTGAGAGTAGCCATAAGTACTGATCAAAAGATCAGATAAAGGCCTTGCGGCCTAAGACATCTGAGGACATATCTATCTAAATCATTCTCTGTCCTCGCAAATGACGTCACGAATTCTATTCTATTCTATTCTATTCACCCCTCCTTCAAAAATCTCCTCGCAAATGACGTCACGTTATACGACGTCAAATGATCACGTCACAAATTTTGCAAAATGGAGTCTGTTGAATCGTTTTCAATGAAACACCAAAATGTAAAAAAGTCACTTTCTTTTCAAACCTCGATTCTGAAAATTTGATAATATTGAATGGGACCTAACTTCCAGTCAGTGTGCAAAATCTCAAGGAAATCCGTCCAGTAGTTTTTGAGATATAGGCCGTGGAGACGGGACAGACAGACAGACACACACACACACACACACACACACAGACAGATAAAAACCGCTGGCGCTGAACCTCCAGGTTTTGGAGAAGAAAAAAAGAAGATCGGGTTCGAACCCGCAGCCTCCGAGAAAAGAGGAGGAAAAAACGCACACACACACAAACACAAAAAACCAGGTGGGTTCGAACCCACAACCCCTCGAAAAAAAGTTTCAGTGTAGAATCGAACCTGGTCATGCATGACCAAGAGCCCAATGCTCTACCAACTGTGCCATTGTAAACTTGTAGGTATGTGAAGCATTTATAACGACCTTGTCATAAACCCTCGTGGTTCGTATTTTGCACTGTAAATTGTAGAAAAATGGATGATAGCATGAACTGTTTGGTATTTCATACGGATCTAACCCATCAACGTCAATATTCTTTTCGTAGTATCGCATTTTGGCGCCTGCTGGTAGAGGTTCAACATATATCGAAGCGTTTTGCTGAAGTAGGAAAGATAACTCGGTTTGACTCGATGTCATTACGCTGAAATGGTCGTTGTCCCCAACATTTCCGGGTCAGGGATTGATTAAATCATCATATTTTTGTGACACTGAGACCAGACCATCAAAACAATTAGCACTAGGCCTTGAATCAAATCGTCGTACGAGATCTTACGTTGACTGCAAATGTACAACAGTGCCGCGTGATTGTGTCGACATTCAGTTAGTTCGCTGGGCCCCTATTCACAACGGCGATTTATCTTTTTAACACTCGATTTATCCCCTATCCCCGCGTTATCTTGATCGGTTAGATAAGGTACGCTCGTCAGAGGATCCTAGGTTGCGCTTTGCTATATATACTGCTTTCTTTGTCGTCTCTTCGATTCTCTTAGATCGTAGATGACGTCATGAGATTACGTCAAAGCGGAACAGGCAGTTGGAATCGTCTGAGTTTAGAGACAAGGGTAGTGAATTAGGCAGTACAGTAGTCGCCGCTTATTAAAAACACATTGGGACCGAACAAAAGTGTTTTTAATAAGCGGCGTTTTTATTAACCGTTTGCTTGTTGAACATGTCCATCAGTAACGAAGTAAATCCGGACCTTACCAACTGTATTTAAAAAACGGCTGTTTTTATTAACCGCGTGTTTTATAAGCGGCGACTACTGTATTGCCTTTCTTACTTACATTCAGCCCTTGAGGCAAAATATTCAAATGTGGTAAGAGTGAGAGAGAGAGAGAGAGAGAGAGAGAGAGAGAGAGACAGAGAGAGAGAGACAGAGACAGAGAGAGAGAGACAGAGAGAGAGACAGAGACAGAGAGAGAGACAGAGAGAG
>JAWQFJ010013058.1:20000-39827 GCA_034096865.1 Theodoxus fluviatilis | reverse complement strand
TCACTTCCTGCGAAATGAGGGTCACGCGCGCCACCAAGCGTAATCGGTGACTCTCGAGTAAACGAAGACAACTTCCACTTACCGCGTGAGCGATGCATGTTGGCAATTAAGCGCTCTTTGCCACTCACACTAAGCGGAATGTACACATTAAGAGGGTTGATTTCAGTCATACAATGAACTGAAGGGAAATTAAAAGGTTGTGGCTATTTCAGACACTGACTATAGAGCGAGCGCAATGCTTAATATTACATTACCTCGATCGTCGTACCTCTAGCTTTTTCTCAACTCATCTTGAACAATTTTTATGCTAGATTTTAAATCAGACACACAATAAAACCTTACTCCAAATAACTTACAAAGAAGCCATTCCCGAATAATGAGGAAGTAAACACAGTATCTGTAGCCTACTTTTGCTGGCCAGCTCGATGCGATAGTAGCGAGATAGAAGGATTTACTGAGTACGGTCATGGCTCATGCCGTGTGAATTTTATGTTTATTACTATAGAATTGCATAGATCTACTGTAGTAGGGAAACACAAACAGATATTGGTAAGCAAAAACAAATGCAGATTTCATTGATTTCCCGTATTGCTATGCGGTGTAAATAACTTGCCGTGTAAACAGCCTGCATGGTCACGTAGTATACGGTCACGTGCAAATAGCCTGGGCACTTAGATACAGCGGTCACAGTGCAAAAAGACAACCAAAATAAAAACTGTTCACAATAACAGGAAAACCACAATAACAGAGTTCACAATAAGAGGACTCCACTGTATCACCAACATTTAATAGAACAACTACATAACTAGTTTTCACAACTTCAATAATGCTCATCTCTCCACAAAGCGAGTTGCCATGTGTCAACTGTCATGTTTGTAAACCTACGTGCGTGGCATTTTATTATGCTAGCTTTCCGGCATAGTGTTTGTAAGTTTTGTTTATCTTTATGACTCTTTTTTTTCATTCCTGCTATGATCGGTTGCGTTTAGTCATTGCGATGAAATGTTTTGGGCAACTATTATTCACTATAATTAAATTCCACATGCATCATTAATTTATACTCATCAACATTTTCGCAAACAAAAAATTGTATGCAGAAACTGCAATGTCAAGGACTACTGATGCCATCGTAACTGTAAGCTTTGTAAACATGGGCAGATCATGACTCTGCTATTGAATATCAATGAGTGTTTTTGAAGTTGGCTGAAGTTTGAAAAAAGGTGAAAAGCCACTGAATGATGTTGTTTTTATTAATGACATTAATGTACCTTGGGTAACTTCTAGATCCTGTATTATTTTCTTCTCATGGGATTGCATAGTTCACAGCAATTTCCTACAATCTTTGATTCATGATCATGGTAATGGAAATTTTTTTAATGATCGGTCAGGTGATTAACCTACACCACCCAGACATGCAGAGGGCATGTTGTGAGTGTCACTGTGTACACATGTGATATTTCAAAGCTCTGTATAACTTGAAGTTAAGAATCACAAATTCTCATAGCATTAAGCTAAGGCATTTATAGAAAGATTGTGCAAAGAACTAATAGTCTTCTTTTATGTATGGAGCAACTGTATCATGTGAGCCATTTACTTGCCAGTTATGAAGATGCTGACTTGATTTGCCTTGCTTTCATGACAAGAAAATCATTAAGTATTCTTGTATGTAATATAATATTAATTGGAAGATTTTGTATGTAAGTATTCCTTTCAAGTCTGTTTGTGGATTGTTCTTGGCCATAGAATTTATTTTGGATGTGTTATGAACCAGAATAAATCAGAAAAAGTGCATTTGTTGAACAGTTTACTGGAATTTAGTTTCTGTTGAAGTAATTGAAGTTCCCCCCATCAACAACCAATAAGCACAATGAAAACAAGAAGGGCAAAGCCCATACGACTCACATGCTTGACCCTGACCTTTATATGACCTTGACCTTCAGGTCACCTTCAAGGTCAAGGTCAAACAACTAAACCTACCAATGACATCATACACTAATAAATGCTTTACACATTTTTCCTACCAAAATACATGTGACCTTGACCCAAGGTCAAGGTCATCCAAGGTCATGCAACACAAAGCTGTTAATTCAAGACATAGGAAGCACAATAGTGCTTATTGGCACTTTCTACCATGAGATATTGTCACTTTTAGTGGTTCACTACCCCATTTTTGTCACATTTCATAAGGGTCAAAGTGACCTTGACCTTGATGATATGTGACCAAATGTGTCTCATGATGAAAGTATAACATGTGCCCCACATAATTATTAAGTTTGAAACAGTTATCTTCCATAGTTCAGGGTCAAGGTCACTTCAAAATATGTATACAATCCAACTTTGAAGAGCTCCTGTGACCTTGACCTTGAAGCAAGGTCAACCAAACTGGTATCAAAAGATAGGGCTTGCTTTGACCTATATACCACTTGTAGCTGAGGTCGCCATTCTCAATAACGTGGGAGAAAATTGGGAAAATGTGAAAAATGACTGTTTTTGAGACCACATTTATGGCTCCTGTGACCTTGACCTTGAAGCAAGGTCAAGTCACTATGTATATTATTTGAGGCCTTGTCATCATACACCATCATGCCACATTTGGTGTTGATAGACTTAATAGTCTCCGAGAAAAATCCAACGTTTAAGTTTTTTACGGACGCCCGCCCGGACGGACGGACGGACGGACGGACGGACGGACGACACGGCTCAGTACATAGACTCACTTTTGCTTCGCATGTGAGTCAAAAACAACAACCACAAGCTGAAAAAAAAATCCTATCAAGATAAAGGAAAATGCTAGTTACACTCACACTGAATGAATTCTTTTTTCATGCATTACAACATCAGCATATGAACAAATATTTTTTCAAGAGATGACCAAGGCAAGAGTTGCCAAAACTCTTCAACTCTGATTCAGAATCACTCAATTGTCATCAAGCCTCAAGGCGATATTTATCATCTAACGTGAATCATTCATTATCAAGACTGCTGATTTGCTGAGGTGCTGACGTGACTAAATCAGCAGATTTTCGAAAACAAATATCGGCACACCTACAAAAGCAAAAGCCACAAGCTTCCTCAACCAGTTCAGCAGATTTAGATTACACTTCAAGTTCTGTATTTTATTGCGCTTAGCTCAAAACACATTTATATAATCATTACTTACCTCTCTTTATTTTTCCACGGAAAACTAAAAAACGACTTCTGTGGACAGGCATAGCGCGAGTTAACACAGTTATTCGCACTGCAATGGTCACCTCCTTGCCTTTGAAAGTTAGTTGGAGTAAGGTTTTCATGTTTGTCTGATTTAAAATCTCGCATAAAAATTGTTCAAGATGAGTTCAGAAAAAGCTCGAGGTACGACGAACGAGTAATGTAATATTAAGCAGTGCGCTCGCTCTATAGGCAGTGTCTGAAATAGCCACAACCTTTTAATTTCCCTTCAGTTCATTGTATGACAGAAATCAACCCTCTTAATGTGACATTCCGCTTAGTGTGAAAAAATTTTCCTGTCCCTCAATTGAAGTTCACAATAAGAGGATTCCACGATCCACTGTAAATTGTTATGCTGACGCGGTATGTGGAAGTTGTCTTCCTTGACTCGAGGGACACCGTTTCCGCTTGGGGTGCCACGGTCGGCTCCGTCATCATGTTTTATATAGGCCGAGTGCCGGATGAACCATCTTATTGTAGACGGTCTTTGGTGCGGTATGAAATTTTGGGTGCTAGAAGATTCTCACACATACAATTATAATGTTTATCATAGGAAGCAAGAAAGGAGCATTATGGGGCTTGGTTATGATGTTGTGGTGAAATTGTTTAAAGTTTGTTTAATGAAGGTTACAAATTGATTGTGGACAATTGTTGTACTTCTGTTCATCTTTGTACCGACTTGTTGAGGAATGTGATTGTTGCCTGTGGCATATTCTTTCAACATGGGAAAAAGTTTCCTGGAGAGCTAAAGGATATAAAAGATTTCAGAAAGCTTGGAAGGGGACCCATGAAATGTGTTAGAAAGGGTGACTAGGGATTTATTCAGTGGAAAGAAAACAAGCCTGTAACCATTTTATTATGCAGAGGTCACTTAGTACTGAGTGAGGTCTTGAGCAAGACATGAACTTAAGTGAACTACGTCTTTAGAAAAATTATGAAAAATACAAGTTAGACAGACTGTGGCAGTAAACAATTACAACAGATACATGGGTGGATGTGATGGGCCTGATGAGATGTTAGGACAATACACAGCTTTGAGAAGAACTAGTAAATTTTGGAAGACTGTTGGGTGCTTGACATTATTAGAGTAAATTCCTTTATCAAATATTTAAGTTTCAGAAGACTACAGCTTGCAAATGTTTCACAATTATCTAGACCAAACAGTTATTCTCAGTTAAATTTCACCACTGAATTGAAGAAAGATGTTCCAGTCCCACTGTTTGACATAGAGACAAGTTGTATTGTTGCAAGCAGTCATGTTGAAATTCCAGAACATGTATAGCAGTACAAGGTAAAGAAAATTTAAGATGTTACTGTTCGGCAAAAATATTTTAAGTCAGTGTTAATGTGCAGAAAGTGTATAAAATCTTTTTGTTCCAATTAGACAAGGAATTTTAAGAAATTTAAACTAATTTCTATGTTTTCCTAGCATACTTACCAGTAGACAACCATAGGTATATGACCTTTTCACCTCGAAAAAAGATTTGCAAAATCATCCCACACACATGGCTAATAGCATCAGCCAATGAAAAGGCTCCATCTATAGCGTCATGGCCAGTGAAAGGGAGGCAACTCTCCCTGTTTCCTGCACATGCGCATAGATACCATGATGCAACCACGTGCCACCACTTTTCGACACCATACCGAGAAACTCGTGTGAAGATGCACAAAAAATGGGGAGGAGGGTGGGACATTATGTTGTTTACTGGTAAGTATGCTAGGAAAACATAGAAATTAGTTTAAATTTCTTAAAGTTTTCCAAACATACTGTACCAGTAGACAACCATAGGTAGATTACCCCAGAAGGGAGGAGGGATGTGCATCTACCAACCTAACTTAAAGAACACACACCACTCAAAGGCGGACAGCTGAACCCGCCACAACCAATTATTGACGCCAAAGGTGCCGTCCAGACAACGAACGCGAACATCCTGCAGGCAGTGATGCGTGAAAACGCAGTCACTGCGCCAGAACGCCGCCCTCATGAGATGAGAGCGATACATTCTTGGCAAAAGCCACAGAGGTCGCAACCCCGCGAATCTCATGAGTCCTGGATACACCAACCAGAGGAACGAGCTGTGCATTCAAAACGTGTCCGTGATCCAAAGACAAATCCTTTTAGCTTTAGGAAAAGGATGTCTTTGATATCCCGCCGTGGCCAAGTTCCATGGAAGAAACAGTCTATGTCGGCGAAACGACGAGACTGAGTTCTAGCCAGACATACTCCAGTGCACAGACTGGACAGTTGACACAGTCAGTATTGGTCGGATCGACATACACCTATGATGGTGGGACCCTCCAACCGAAAGACACGTCAATGCCACACGTGGCCTTGCTTGTGTTCGTGAACGCCGAGCGGTAACTACCGAGGGAGGCGTGCAACATCGAACGAGGGAAACAAGACCTGTCTCTGCAAACTGTGTCTGAACAGAGCCAAGCAGAAAGTTCAGGAAGTGAACGACCGACTGGCCCATTCTCAAGTGAGGCTGCTCGAGAATGGACCAGAGAGAATGAGAACATGTATTCCCCATCCGCCAGAGCAAGCAGCTCAAGGAAGCATGAAACTCCCGTCCAGAAAGGTGCGACCAAAATCATCCGAGGACACTCTAGGGCGACCCTGGCCAACACCTTCGGAATAAGGCGAGTGGGAGAAAAGCATAGACATGCACGCCCGACCACGACCTAGCAGAAGCATCAATAATCTGCGAGAGGAAACACGGAAGACGTGTGTTGAATCGGGTGGCGAACAGATTCACCACCAGTTCGCCCCAGCAAATCCACAGTCTATTCCATAGGAAGAAAAAGATTCCTCCGGCTCAGTGAACTGCCAGGATATTCAATTTCCCGGGAAAAAATGCCGTGGAAAAGGAACCTCCAGGAAAGTGAGCCCAAGAGAACCTCCTCAGCCCAGAGAGACAGAGTCGTAGAGACTGTGCCACCCTGTGGGCGAAGAAAACTCAGCCACGCGATATTATCACCAGATATTGTCACGTGCCGATCACGCAATACTGACACCAATCCCTTCAGAGAGAGAATGCGCTTCCATCTCTAGAAAGTGGATGTGCCGCAGAGACTCGAGTGCAGACCAAAGGCCGGACACCAAGGTCGTGTCTGTGTCGTTCCTCCGGCTCAGTGATCTGCCAGGATAGTCAATTTCCAGAGAAAAAATTCCGTGGAAAAGGAACTTCCATGAGAGTGGGTGCAGAGACGATAGGTGTAAACCAACCAATCGTCCAGGTACAACCGCCAACCGAACTCTCCTGCCTCTCACCAACATCGCCACTGCTTGAAGACTGAATCCCAGCTGGAATGCTCAAGATCAATCGTAAATCCGGCGACTGCCGGGAACAAAGCAGCAAGCTGATACCTATAACGTGACTCCTGTCCCTCACGATCTACGGTAGAACGGCCGAACTCCAGAACACTAAGGCAGCACGCTGATCGGCCCGCATGGGCGTAGCCTCCATGCGGTCGATAGCAGTGCTCTGCCTGTCCAAGACCAGTCCGACACGATCCACTGATCGCTCCGACTTCCAGAAAGTCCGAAGCTAACACAGGAAAGAAGGAGATTCACGCGAAGAAAAGCCAATGCACCGAGACAAAGCTAGAGACAATAATTGAACCTAACCGGACTGAAAACCGGTGGAACAATACATGTAAAGTGCACAAACGGAGAATGAACAGAAATCGAAAAAACGCCAAGTGCCGTAAGATTTCTGAAAACCCCAATGTTCGTAGACCCCGCCTGAACCGCGATCTGTCGATGGAACAGGCGATCGCCGAGAAACAACGCAGCATGTTGATCCGACCGCAAGGGCAAAACACTGCGTTCGTCAGCAACACCTGGCTGAAACCGATTCCCGGAATGGACGAACTGGACAAAAAACAGACTCAAAGGAAAGATCACGATCTGTAATCGATTCGTCGATCCCCAGAGACCTGAGGCAGCAGCTGACCGACAAGAATGCAAGGCAGCATGCCTATCTGCCCGCCCGGGCCTTGCCTCTGTGCGGTCGATAGCAAGCCCTGCCTGTCCACGACTCTGTCCGACATGATTTCCTGGCCGATCTTGTTGTGATTCCCGGCAGAAAGGCTCACGAACTAGCGTGAGATCAGCCGATCGCCGGGAAATCAACGAAACAAGCTGATCTGACTGCAAAGGAAACGTCACTGAGCGAACGTCAGCATCGCCTGCCGTGACGAAAATCCCGGCCGGAAAAAACACGATTCACCGTTCGAGCACACGAACACCGGGAATACAAGGCAGCAGCTGATCGAACCACAAGGAAAAATCTCTGTGCGGCGTCAGCAATGCTCTGCCTGTACCACGGACGACCAGACCGAAGGAAAGATCACGATCTGATCACCTATCAGCCGATCCCCAGAGACCTGAGGCAATATTGCTGATCGAAAACGCATGGGCAAATCCAAGCGATCGTCAGCAACGCCTGCCTCCCAAGTCGAGAATCCCGCCCGAAATCCCGCGACAGCCGAGAATTCAAGGCTGTCTGCTGATGGAACCGCGCGGAAAAACCCCAGCGCGAACATCAGCAATGCTCGACCCGTACAGTGACAACCCTGGTCCATCCCTAGCAGAGAAGCGTCTACATCCGATGTGGCTGGATCGAACGCACCGCCATCATCAGACTGGGACGCGTAGTCGATGCAAGAGGAGGGAGAAGGCCGAAACACGACACCCGGGACCGACCGATGCCCCCGTGACCCCGTGTAAGGATAAACACGGGAGGCGGTCAAAGTATGAGCGCCGGAAGGCAGCCGGGCGGATTGCCGTCGAAAACCCTCAGAGTCCGCAGACCTATGGGAGCGACGAGCAGAAACCCGCACCGGACTGAGCGATCGCGAATCCGAGTGTGACAAATCACGAGGGAGATAGTGTCGAGACTCGACGCGCCGCCAACGCCGAGATTCCCGATAAGAACGAACGGGAGAATCAGAGTCAAAGGGAAGATCGCGATCTGACATGCGATCGACCGATCCCCCTAGACCTGAGACAGCGTGCTGATCGAAACGCAAAGACAAGCGATCGTCAGGCACGCACCGCCGAGGGCGAGAATCTCGCGCAAAATCACGTGATCGCGGAGACGCTAAGGACGCAGGCTGATCAAAGCGTACGGGTAAAAGGCTCGGAGCGATCATCAGCACCGCGCGTCCTGTAAAAGGACCCCTGCCCAACACCATCTACTGCTCGATCGTGTCGAGATTCCCGACAAGGACGATCACGATCGAGCAATAGACCAGGCAATCGTCGTGAAGACAAAAGGTGACGCTGATCAGACCGCAAAGGCAAAACCTCTGCGCGGTCGACAGCAACACCCCGCCGGTCGCGCTGATCGCCACGATCCACTGATCGAGGGACAGAACGCCCGGCAAACAAAGCAGCATTCCGATCGAGCCAACCGGGCAATGCCTCCGTGTAATCGATCGCAACGTTCTGCCTGCACCGTGACGCCTGGACGTCACGATATACGGAACGATCGGCTGATCGTCCGAAAGCCAAGGCAGCATGCTGATCGAACCGGACGGGCATAGCCTCTGTGCGGTCGATCGCAACGCATCGCCCGTATCCTGACCCGCTCCCATCACGATCGATTGAATGATCATCTGATCGCCCGGAAAACAAAGCAGCATGCTGATCGAGCCAACTGGGCATTGCCTCCGTGTAATCGATCGCAACGTTGCATGCACCGTGAGTGACGCCTGGCCGTCACGATGTACGGAACGATCGACTGATCGTCCTGATGCCAAGGCAGCATGCTGATCGAACCGGACGGGCATAGCCTCTGTGCGGTCGATCGCAACGCATTGCCTGTCTCCTGACCCGCTCCCATCACGATCGATTGAATGATCATCTGATCGCCAGTGAACCAAGGCAGCATGCTGATCGGATCGCGCGGGCATTGCCTCGGCGGGATCGATAGCAACGCTCTGCCGGTATCGCGACTCGTGTCGGATACGATCCACTGGTCGACCAGGAGAAGGCCAGGAATCCGAGGCAACATGCTGATCGGATCGCATGGGCAGAGCCCCCTTGCGATCGATAGCCGTGCCCACCCCACCGAGGGACTCGTCTCCGTCCCGACTTACCGCCGGGAGAGAATCCGATCGGCGCGACACCGCACTCTGGGAACTGAAAGAAAGGCAGCCTCAGACAAAAAACACCAAACATACATCAGCCGCCTGGGGACCCAGAACTGGCTCAGAAATCACTCCCTAGCAATCCCCAGAGACAGAGTGTCTGGTAAAGAAGAGTTGTCGAGAGAAGAAAACTTCCCCGACACATCGTCTACCCTGCTATACGCTGCAGAGGAAGAGGCCAAACGAGGCTTACTCGAACCCGACTCGACCTCTTACATGTATGGCAAAGAGGAAGGAGGTATAGACAAACAGCTCTTCCCCTTAGAAGCAGAGCCGCGCTTGCGCACCTGCGCACCGCCTCCGTACCCTGAACAGAGGTCGGAGTGCGAGCCGCCAATTCATAAAATGGCGAACAAAATGGCGGACAGCAAACAGCGGCAACCTGACGCAAGCAGTAGCAAGAACGCGCTCGCAAGAACAACAGCGTACAACAAGCGAAAACACGCTCACAACGCACCTAGCCGAAGCTAGAGACAACAGGCAACATAATAACTGAACCAGACCGTGCACTGAGGTGACCGGCGGGAACAGAAATTGAAGCAAAAAACGAATTAAACAGGAATTCGAAAAACGGCGAGGGCCGTAGGAGTGTTTGTACTTCCCAACAGCAACGCCGCCATAGTCGACAGCAAATCCTTCAGAAAGTCCGCACAACGTGAAGACTTGAGGAGAGCACCAGAGTACATCCAAACACTCCAACGAAAAGTCGAAAAGTGGTGGCACGTGGTTGCATCATGGTATCTATGCGCATGTGCAGGAAACAGGGAGAGTTGCCTCCCTTTCACTGGCCATGACGCTATAGATGGAGCCTTTTCATTGGCTGATGCTATTAGCCATGTGTGTGGGATGATTTTGCAAATCTTTTTTCGAGGTGAAAAGGTCATATACCTATGGTTGTTTACTGGTACAGTATGTTTGGAAAACTGGATCGTTGATGATAATTACTTGACTTTACAGATTGAATGCTTGTTTAACTTTTCCTGTGTCTGCTGATTCTACCTGTTATTCTCATACAATTGTGAAATATGTGAAAATGGACTGACATTCTATGCTCTTAAATTGTGACCAGCCACGACAAAACCCAGGGTTCGTACAGGTTTTTAGATGCAAAATTCCATGACTTTTCCATGACTTTCCATGACCTTCAACAACATTTTCCATGACCTAGCGTACTGTGATACATGACAATTTTAAAGAGAAAAGTGTATGGCGCACGACCAAACTCACGCACAATACACCCGTTGTAAAAAAAAATCTAATTCTTTTTATTATTTTTACAGCAGATTGATTCAAAAACTGACCAATGCAAAATTTTTCAAACAAGTACTCCTTAAAATGATGATACTTTTGTCCCAAATTGTCTGGTACTTCAACGATTAACGCACGCTGAGTGTGGTAATCGAGCACGCGTCTACACAACGCCATTGGGGTCCGATGTACACACAAACAGGTGGAAAATTTCCGCCTGTTTTCTCCTTTCAAGCGCACAATCCGGGCGCTAGACAAAAAGTAGATTCATCGTACATTAACATCGAATATAGCGTTGGAAGGGGGAAATCTTGTAGAATCCGAGGGTGTCTGTAGGCCTACGAAGTTGATCGGAAAAGCGGGAGTGAGCAAATTTTAACAAAATGTCCGATGACGTTCGAACTTTCATCCATAACTCGTCTTTCGATTTTCACCGGAAGTTCAAACATACACCGAACGAAAGAGCAATCTTTCCTCTAATGAGTAGTAAAGTTTCAACTTGATCAAATGAGAAACTTTGACGGACGAGTGTTTAGAAGAGACCAACCCGAGTCGCGAAATGCAAACTCCGTCGAGCCACCGCGAGTCGGTAGTGGCGGAGGGTGTTTTTTTTAATGTAATCGGCTTGTATGTTCTCAGCAGAAATAAGACGGATTAACACAAAACTACACCACACATGTTCTTGAAACCTTCTGCTTCATAAACAACTTTCATTCTTGTTTTTATTCACAATATTTTGTGGATTGTCCACAATTAGCCATGAAAGTGAAGTGGTATTGCCGAGTGCATTTTGGCTAGTACTGTAGTAGCGCAAAGATTTCATACAAATTACCACGGAATCCTACCACTAGTTTAAAAAAATTAGACAACTCAGAAAGACTTTCATCTTTCATGTTACATTGGTATTTTGTGTTATTGATATGTGCGAATCCTAGAAAAAGTGGATTCTATCGAACCGATGGCCACTTCCGGTCTGATGAAATTTCTTCGAACATCGCGTGCGGCGTCTATTTAGCACTCGCTGAAGGTCCCGATTTCTACAATACTTTTTCCAATATGTGCAAAATATTGCCATAAATATCTTCCTAAATGATTGTTCTAGCATAAACTGAAACAAAAACCCCAATAAACTAACCGATTTCAGCTGATTTGTCCGTCAAAACCGCATCTGCGCCGTCACGCTCTTACTCGCCATTGTGTGATTTTGACGGTCATGCTATTTACCGAAATTGCGCTAATGTCTTCAAAATGGCTTAGAAATGAGCATATATTTCGTTATCCCCTTCTTGAATATGATATATTCAAGCTATTCTAATTAAACCAGAACTATATTTGACCAAATTACGTTAGAAACAGCAACATTTTGAAACAGACATGCGGTCGCCATTTCGATCCAGCGCCAAATGGTAAATAGCAAAATTGGACATGAATATCCAGCTGTTTCTTCTGAAGTTCAGCATTCAGGGACTCATCAAAGAGCAGCACCAGAGAATCAGAAGACTGGGCCTTTGCCTTGAGCATGTCTAAGAAATGTGGCTCCAGACCAAAAGTTGTCAAGTACCGGGCTTTGCTTTCACTCAAGGCAAACTTGGAGGCGGTGACACTGTCGGGAAACATGCGAGGGAACAGCTCGTTCATTCCTTTGGTACTGGAGAATGAGAAGTGGGAGGTGACCATTTTCAAAGTCCACAAAATTTCTGCTTTCAGTGTATCCTCTGTTGTCAAGAAAGTGTCAATCCCAGTAGATCTACTGCCACTGCCAGTGGGTGCAGGCCTAGTTTCGACCGGCGTAGCAGCGCCAGCTGGAATCACCACCTTTGAAGCACTCTCTGTCTCAGCATTTTTTGCAGTTTGAACAAAATCTGATATTCGTGTTTGACGTTTGCTCTTTTCTTCTTGGTGTTTTTTAGCACGCGCCTGGTGCGCGTCACCTTTCATGTGGCTTTTCAACGCTGCCGCTCCCATGTTGGATACATCAGTCTTTTTCACAAAATCGGCACTTTGCCATCCCATCCACTCTCGCTCGCATGACCCACTCACGGTATTCAGGGTCTCCTGTCCAAGAGTCTTGAAAGCGACACTTTCCAGGCATGATGATAATCTGATTCTCAAAGAAACACTGCACCACAAACAAAACAAGCTCTTTTCACTCTGTCCTCGTTTGAACCAACTGACCGGACCGGCGTGGAAATGAAACGAGGTCACCTAGCCAAAGAACCAATCAGGAAGCAGAAGGCACACGAGCCTTCAGAATTAACCAATGGGATGCAAGGGCATGTTTTTCTGACGTGCTCAGCGTTTAAAATTAGATTGAGAGTATCACGCGAAGCACAGCCTAGATAACGTCTTTTTTTTCTTCTTTTTTTTTCTTTCTTAAATTCCATGACTTTCCATGACCTAAGTTGAAATTCCATGACTTTCCAGGCCTGGAAAATGAAAAATCAAATTCCATGACTTTCCAGGTTTTCCATGACCTGTACGAACCCTGAAAACCAGTGCTAAGTCCATTTTTGGACAAAATGGGGTTTTAATACTTTTGAATTCTGCATTCATTTCTGTTTGTTTTGATATAAGAATGAACAATGTGAGTTAATTAGAATAGGAGTTACAGGCATTTCAAGTTGGGTACTGAAGCAGCGGTCATTTTGAAAAAACGGTCTCAGAAGATTTACTCTCTTCAGACATTAAACACCTTAGCAACGGTATTTCAAACTCCGTTTCCAAAAATAGCTGACCTTATTTTTCTTCGACATCCACAGAGCGGGAACGCCGAGAGAGCAGCCTTTCTAACGGTATATAACATGAAGGGGTTCTGCAAGGGTTTAGGTATGTTTATTGCGGCTAAAATGAGGCAATTAACGCTAATTACAGGGAGCTTTTGAAACAATACATAACACAAAAGTCTTTATTTTACCATCAAAATATAATTCTTCAAAATGTTTCCTTTACTGGCATGATAGTTTGAACCATGTAGAATCTATTTTCATCAAAAAGTGAAAATCACCCAGAGTGACCCTCCCCGCCTTTTCTCAGTCGTAGCGCAAAATAGTGCCGCGCGACTTAGCACTGGTTTTGTCGTGGCTGGTCACAATTGCATTTGAATTGTAGAAGTTTGTGATGTTATCGTTTTTCCTTAGTCTCGAAACAGGAAACATGCTTATGATGTCAATCAGAAAAGCCTAAATACTGTGCATGCATATTGTCATCAATAAATTTACTCTGAAAAGTTCTTTTTATCTGAAACTTGAACATATTTTTCTAATATGGATGTACTTTGAATTGTAAATAAAACAATTAATGTATTTAGCAAAACTTTTTTCTTCTTTGAGAATCTAGAATTGGCACAGAAATTAGTTTTACAGCTAAATCAGGTATCACAAAAGTAGGTCAAACATCCCATCAATGATAAGGTAAAGAAATTTATGCAAAAGTACATTCATTTAACAAACCATTCATACCAGACATGACCATATTAATTGCCAATCTTATCGAATCACAAAACACAACCCTCCCCCCCCCCCCGAAATAAATGGCTCCAAAATGTGCGAACTTGAAAGAGTTAAGCCCAGCTGCTCCCTCTCCAGTTTCCTGTGTGCTCTTCATGCTAACTTCAGCCATCAAGTGACAACCTCGGAGAACCGGTTGCCTGATGGAGCTGGAAAACTGGAAAGCCAGACTACACCTTTACAAGGCAGTCAGGGGTGGCACAAGACAGCTCTGTGTGTGTGTGTGTGTGTGTGTGTGTGTGTATGTGTGCCCGCACGTGTTTTGTGTGTGTGTGTGTGTGTATGTGTGTGTGCCTGCACGTGTTTTGTGTGTGTGTGTGTGTGTGTGTGTGTGTGTGTGTATGTGTGCCCGCGCATGTTTTGTGTGTGTGTGTGTGTGTATGTGCTTGTGTGTGTTTGTGATAGCGAAACAAGACGTTTTCATGGTCCAAGAAATGCATACTCACACCATCACTGCGTTCCTCGATGTCTTCACTGAATTTTTTTATGCTCTGGGCATTCTCCTTGATGACAGAAAACTGCAAACATGGAAAAAATTCACGTTGTTCTGATACAAGTGCTTGAAAATCATGATCGAAGGAGATTTATGACTGACGTAAACTGCACAACCTGGAGAATATTAGTACTGCAGCATAACTAAGGCAAACAGAGATGCAGAGCTGATATTGCTTTCTCCCCCATTAGTTAGCATTGATAACACTTTAGTCACAACTTGAGAAATACAGTTCACCGATTCTTTCATTATGGTTTCAATTTTCTAAGGTGAAATTTACACATACAAGAGCTTCAAGGTGCATTGAAAAGATTTGCACTTGCACTGGACACCAGAATGCAAGGAAACAGTTCTGTCTAGACTAATGTTGTAATTTCATTTTTGTTCTTTCCCCCCAAATATTTCAATTGTTCTCAAACATGGCACAAGACAAGCTATCTCTTTTTCATCCATCCATGATGTTCTTTTGTCCCCTTGGATATCAGTGAAGGATGTTGGTTTTTTCCCTTTTGTCCACATGTGACACAAAAGAACACCAACATAAAAACTTTGGGGTTTCCATGGTCTTGCATACATGCACATTAAAACTCCCATGTTTTACAATGACAATACCAAACCACTGACTTACACTTACAGGGGACTCATTCATTCAATATTCATATATCCCTCGCAGACATCTGGAGTATCCATCCAAAACCATCTGGCAGGTCAAAGTTCCACATTTCAGGATCATACAGGTTAAACGCACACATTACCCCAGACTCGTTTCTTCATCCATTCACTTCCTCATTCATTTCTTTATTCACACACACACACACACACACACACACACACACACACACACACACACACACACACACACACACACACACAAGCTCATTCAATAAATCTCGAACTATACTTCAAACTGACACAAGTCCCACAGTTTCAAATCTTTACCTGGTCCTTAATCTTGAGGTCGAGTTCTGTTTTCTTCTTGTCCATCTCAGACAGCTTCTGCTCCATTGGTGCAAACTTTCTCTTGGCTTCAATGGCCGCCTCCTTGATGGTCTCCAGTCTTGCCTTGGCCTCAGCATGCTGCGCCTTCTTCTCCTGGTACTCCTGTACAACACAGTCAGCCATGCATGAAGACAAGGGCAGTAGGTGGACAGAGTAAGGAGGATGGATGGATGGATGGATGGGTGGATGGATGGATGGATGGATGGATGGATGGATGGATGGATGGATGGATGGATGGATGGATGGAGTTAAGGGTCTATCAGCCTTGTAGGCTAAATAAGGCAACAGCATTTATAAACACCCACTTTTATCAATACATAACAAGAAGGGCAAAGCCCATACTACTCACATGCTTGACCTTGACCTTTACATGACCTTACCTTCAGGTGACCCTCAAGGTCAAGGTCAAACAACTACACCTAGCAATGACATCATACACTAACAAGAAGGGCAAAGCCCATACGACTCACATGCTTGACCTTGACCTTTATATGACCTTGACCTTCAGGTGACCTTCAAGGTCAAACAACTAAACCTACCAATGACATCATACACTAAGAAATGCTTTACACATTTTTCCTACCAAAATACATGTGACCTTGATCCAAGGTCAAGGTCATCCAAGGTCATGCAACACAAAGCTGTTAATTCAAGACATAGGAAGCACAATGGTGCTTATTGGCACTTTCTACCATGAGATATGGTCACTTTTAGTGGTTCACTGCCCCATTTTGGTCACATTTCATAAGGGTCAAAGTGACCTTGACCTTGATGATATGTGACCAAATGTGTCTCATGATGAAAGTATAACATGTGCCCCACATAATTATTAAGTTTGAAACAGTTATCTTCCATAGTTCAGGGTCAAGGTCACTTCAAAATATGTATATAATCCAACTTTGAAGAGCTCCTGTGACCTTGACCTTGAAGCAAGGTATGCCAAACTGGTATCAAAAGATAGGGCTTACTTTGCCCTATATACCATATATAGGTCAGGTATCCAATCTCAAAAACTTCAGAGAAAATTGAGAAAATGTGAAAATTGGCTGTTTTTTAGACAACATTTATGGCCCCTGCGACCTTGACCTTGAAGCAAGGTTAAGTCCCTATGTGTGTTTTTTGAGGCCTTGTCATCATACACCATCAAGCCACATTTGGTATTGATAGACTTAATAGTCTCCAAGAAAATTCCAACGTTAAAGTTTTCGGACGCCCGGAAGCCCAGACACCCGGACGCCCGGACGGACGAAACGGGTGAGTACATAGACTCACTTTTGCTTCACATGTGAGTCAAAAATACCTCACGACAGTGGCTTCTAGTAGGATTCACTAAACAGTTACATTAAGCACACTCAGAACTAAGAAATAGGTTCGAGATCCACTGCCCATCAGCCAGTATGGGCTATGTAAAACGTCCAATGACAAAAAAAAACAACAACACACAAGAACCAAAGAGCAAAATTCACATCTCCATTTCCTTAGCCCTAGGATGGATGGAGCCCTAGGGCCCATCAGCCGTGAAGGCCATACAAGACAGTGGTAGGGCAGCCAGCCAGTATAACATCAGCCGTGAAGGCCATACAAGACAGTGGTAGGGCAGCCAGCCAGTATAACATCAGCCGTGAAGGCCATACAAGACAGTGGTAGGGTAGCCAGCCAGTATAACATCAGCCGTGAAGGCCATACAAGACAGTGGTAGGGCAGCCAGCCAGTATAACATCAGCCGTGAAGGCCATACAAGACAGTGGTAGGGTAGCCAGCCAGTATAACATCAGCCGTGAAGGCCATACAAGACAGTGGTAGGGCAGCCAGCCAGTATAACATCAGCCGTGAAGGCCATACAAGACAGTGGTAGGGCAGCCAGCCAGTATAACATCAGCCGTGAAGGCCATACAAGACAGTGGTAGGGCAGCCAGCCAGTATAACATCAGCCGTGAAGGCCATACAAGACAGTGGTAGGGCAGCCAGCCAGTATAACATCAGCCGTGAAGGCCATACAAGACAGTGGTAGGGCAGCCAGCCAGTATAACATCAGCCGTGAAGGCCATACAAGACAGTGGTAGGGTAGCCAGCCAGTATAACATCAGCCGTGAAGGCCATACAAGACAGTGGTAGGGCAGCCAGCCAGTATAACATCAGCCGTGAAGGCCATACAAGACAGTGGTAGGGTAGCCAGCCAGTATAACATCAGCCGTGAAGGCCATACAAGACAGTGGTAGGGCAGCCAGCCAGTATAACATCAGCCGTGAAGGCCATACAAGACAGTGGTAGGGCAGCCAGCCAGTATAACATCAGCCGTGAAGGCCATACAAGACAGTGGTAGGGCAGCCAGCCAGTATAACATCAGCCGTGAAGGCCATACAAGACAGTGGTAGGGCAGCCAGCCAGTATAACATCAGTCGTGAAGGCCATACAAGACAGTGGTAGGGTAGCCAGCCAGTATAACATCAGTCGTGAAGGCCATACAAGACAGTGGTAGGGTAGCCAGCGAGTATAACATCAGTCTTATTCAAACTGAAAATGTATGTCCTACAAAGGAAGGAGGAAGGAAATGTAGATGAAATGAAGGATGGTAATGAAGGAAATGATGGTAATGACAAGAAGGAAAAGATGGAAGGAAGAGAAAGTAGGACCCAAGGCAGGGGGAGAGAAGGAAATGGAAGTGAGAAGAGGGAAGAGAAGAAAGAGGGTGAGGAGGAGGAGGGAGCAGAGGAGGAGGAGGAGAAGGAGGAGGTAGATACAACTGGGTATGAAGGAGGAGGAGGTGTAAGAGGAGGGGGATGAGATAACGAAGAGGATGAGGACAGCAAGGAGGAAGAAGACGAGAAAAATAATTAAAAAGGAGACAGAGATGGCAGAGGAGGCAGGAAAATGAAGAAGGAAGAAAAGGAGTGGAAGAAGGAAAAAAAAAAGATAATACAGAAGGTTGACTGTAGGTACTGGCAGCCGCAGCCAGTTTTGCTGGGAAAGGTGCCTGCAGGCTAAAAATTGATGATTTACCCTGTGATGTTTATATATGAGGCTGTGCCAAAACGTGCTGGGGGGGTGCTTGGACATTTGTGACAAAATAAACCTTTTCAGTTGATTATTTTTTTTGTTTGAAGTGATACTTTGGTCTTTGATGAACACATTTTTGTAATAAAAGAATGGTTTGTGCATTTGGGAAATGTGTACTGTTTGATAATATGCCATGATACGCTAATATTGAGAAAAGCCACATGTGCAGCAAAACTGACCACAGAAACCATTAATATCATTTCATACAACTGGTGTTGATTTATTTCTAGTGAACAGACCCAGGAGAAGCATTATCAGTCTTTAAAAGTACATTTGGAGCCAAATCTTGAATGCAGCGTCACGTAATATCGCAAGACGCTCAAAAATCATAAAAGTCAAAACTGATACTTTCTGCTGAGTAACCACAAGAAGTATAAACAATTAAATAAAATATAAGACTTCAACAGAAACACTGACAGATGATAAAAATATCCCTAAAAGTGTTTAAAGTTTGCTAAAACTAGTTAAACATGTTGCTGTACCGGTCACGTGTTACAAAATGTTGATGGACATGAAAATGTTCATAATATTTGAAATAACAACCAGAATGTTATATATACACTAACTTTTCAGTTACAATCTAAAGATTGGGTTATTTCTGGAGTATGGAAACAGAAACAATAGCAAAACATGTTCAAAGCAAGTCATAACAGCATTCTACCTGTCACGTGTTACACTGTTGTCAGTGGACATGAAATCATTCAAAATGTCAAAAATGACAACTATAATATTAAATAAACCTTTTGGATACAGTCATATTTTGAAGATTAGGTAATTATGGAACATCAAAACACACAAAAAAGTAACATCATGTTCAAAACAGGTCAAATCTGCGTTCTACCTGTCACGTGTTACATGGAGTCAGTGGACATGAAATCATTCAAAATGTCAAAAATAACTACAATATTCAAATAGACATTTAGAATACATTTTTAACCTAAAGACTAGGTACATCTAAAACATAAAAATGCAATCAAAAGTAATATCATGTTCAAAACCAGGTCAAAATAGCGTTCTACCTGTCTTGCGTTACGCTCTATAGCTGGACAGGAAAAGATTCAATGCACTCAATTAGAATCTGATTATCAAACAGCAAATTATAAAAATTTTAATCTTAATGGTATGTGTTTTTCAAAACATATCTTATCCTAAATAGCAACA
>JAWQFJ010013058.1:0-15000 GCA_034096865.1 Theodoxus fluviatilis | reverse complement strand
GGAGAGAACAGAGGTGGAGAGAAAGGAGGTGGAGAGAAAGGAGGTGGAGAGAAAGGAGGTGGAGAGAAAGGAGGTGGAGAGAAAGGAGGTGGAGAGAACAGAGGTGGAGAGAACAGAGGTGGAGAGAAAGGAGGTGGAGAGAAAGGAGGTGGAGAGAAAGGAGGTGGAGAGAAAGGAGGTGGAGAGAACAGAGGTGGAGAGAACAGAGGTGGAGAGAAAGGAGGTGGAGAGGAAGGAGGTGGAGAGAAAGGAGGTGGAGAGAACAGAGGTGGAGAGGAAAAGAAACACAAGTACACAAGGCACTGACAAGGCAGGGGTAGAAGGGCCTTGGGAGAGAAGGAAGTGCAATACAAAAACCATTTCACCAGAAAATGCAGGAGGGGAAGAAAGAGGAACACATGAGAGAGAACTAGAAGAAAACAAATGAAAGAGAAGAAGAAAGAGACACATAGAGGGGGGAGAAAAAAAAGCAAGATCTAGATGAGGTTCAGGAGTTAGAGGAGGAGGAAGAGCAGGAGGAAGAATTTTTTTTAAGGAGATAGAATCAGTAACAGTAAAAGAAAAATATAAATGAAAATAGGAATCATGAACGTGGCGAAGCAAAGGTCACGATATAATAGGTCCTTTCAGTACAAAACTGACACTGGAAATGAGTGTGAAGTTGAATCATTCATTTGAATCATAGATATATGGAAGCTAATAAAAATACTTACTACCCAAGGTCGCTTCATTTTGAGCATTTTTATTTTCTCAAGGAAAACCTCTCGCTCCTTCAGGTTGTTGACGTCTGTTTCCAACCGAACATTCTTTTGCTTCTCTTGCTCCAGCCGTTCTACGAGGTTGGTGAGGTCTGTTTCCTGTGTGCGAGCCTGGACTCGCGCGTCCTTCAGCTTCTTATGGTACTCCAGCAGTTCCATCTCTCCTGTCTGGAACAAGCAAGTCCGTAATACTGTGACTGACCAACTTGAAACCAGTCCTAATTCATGCCAGGTGATATGGAACGATATGCAGAAGCATGTGATAGAAGTGAGTGTGTGTGTGTGCGCGTGCATGTGTGCACGTGTGTATGTGTGAATCTGGGTCAGTGACATGTTTTGCAGAAATGCATGCCAGGGTCACCAAATTTTAATGTCCCCAAATCATTTGCCTGAAAGATATGTTTGAATGTATAAAAATAAACTTTTCATTACTACATTGTATGTAACACTTGTGAAGAAAACTTCAGATGCCTTTTCTATAAATGGCCTCCAACACGGCAGTCAACTTCCAATAGTCATAGCTTCTACAATTTTGATCACACAAGGTTTAGGCCAAAAGAAAGAAATATTTGTGGTAACAGTAACACTAACATGGCCAAAATAAACTGAGTCAGCAGGTTGGCCTGAACTTTTTGAATTTGTAATTCTTTTAGTTTTAATGGAAGAGGCCAGATTGAAGATGAATCTTAATTCTCTTTTGCTGGAAAAAAAAAGAATTCTTACTAAAATAGTAGATAACTCATGTGCTCATGGAGCAGGGAAGATGAGAAAGCACATAATTCGTTGATTACTATCAAATTTTTCCTCTTTTTTCAGGAGAAAAAAAACGTCAGGAGAAAAAAAAGAGTTGGTCAGGTTGCAACTTTTTTTTGTGGTCTTATAAGTTATATCAATATCAAATTAATCATAAAAAGACTGCAGATTGAAAAATACTTGCATCTCCAAACACCAAAAAATTGAGTTGGGAATAGTTTTGTGAAGTTGGAACACAACTGTTTGTGTAGACAGGGCAAGATGGAGCAGAAGAAAGGAAATTCTCAGCAACGAAAGGTGCACTAGGGGAAGAAACCAAAAGAAAGAAAGAAAGAAAGAAAGAAAGAAAGAAAGAAAGAAAGAAAGAAAGAAAGAAAGAAAGAAAGGAAGAAAAAAGAAAGAAAGAATAGAGGGAAAGAAAAGAAAGATTGCAGATGAAAAAGAAATGGGAAAGGTAAATTGACCTTTAAGTATAACATCCCATAATGCCATACTCCATTTTAGCTGCCTTTCTTGCCTTCCTGCCAAGGTGGGGGGCTAGCTCTCCAGGCTTCCTGTTCAAACCCATTGTTCGTTATTTAGAAACCCTGTGGGAATGGATGGATGGATGGTGTTTTACGGTCTATCAGCCTTTGTAGGCTATGTAAGGCCATTAAGCACGAAAAACGAGTCAAGGTGTCCCTAGTTATTTGCCTCTTACGAATCGCGTGGGAAGACGCGGTGGACCCTGTGGGGAACAGTAGGGAACACTTCCTCGAGGGTCTTTCTTGACCACTGAATTTAGAACAATGAATCTGAAGCTCACCTGCAGTCGGGTCACAGCTGCAGACTTCACAGGCCCACAGTGAGACAGCTCCTCTAAATCTGGATTTGCCAGAAGGGTTTACAAGGCAAAAAACAGGTGAGCCTTTGTCACACATTTAACCCTTTTCTGACTACTGTCGCCAAATAAAGAATAGCACCCACCTCCTGGGGTTGCCAAAACAAAACAGCCAAAATATGGGTGGTGTTAGCAAAATAATAACTGCTTCCTTATCACTGGCTCAATCATCATGAAACTTTGGGATCTGACACAGAACTTATGTAGGCTCATCATCATGTGTTTTTTTCCGATAGTTTCCATGGAAACTACAAGGCAGCCATATTGCAAAGGGGAATAATTACTGAAAATTTGTATTTAATCCTGTTCACAGCTGATTTGTATAACATTTACAGCCCTAAATAACTGTTTTTCACTCTAAAACATAAGTTTGACATATCTACAATACAAACAATGCAGTCAGTAGGAAATAATTTATTCAAAATAATTTAGACAGCTCCATAAATGCAGGAGTGCAAAGGCATCGAATTTGCAACATTACAGCACCAAGTAGGTAATCCACATAATTAACTATAGCCTCTACATTTCTGGCTCAATCTTTTTGAAACTTTAGAATATAACAGGAAAATGGTTTATGCTTCTCATGCAAGTGTTTTTATCTTGGTTGCCATGGAAACCATGGGGCAGCCATATTGCAAAGGGGAATAATTACAAAAAATGTGATAAAAATGCAAATCAAAGCTGATTTATACTAAAATCACAACAGCAATTTACTACTTTTCACTCAGAAACAAAAGTATGACATATTGGCAGCACATAAAACACATTCAGCATGGAAAATATTTGTTCATCATAATGTGGACAGCTGCACAAATGCGGTGGTGCAAAGGCATCGAATTTGCAACATTACAGCACCAAGTAGGTAGTCCACATAATTAACTATAGCCTCTACATTTCGGGCTCAATCTTCTTGAAACTTTATAATATAACACGAAAATGGTTCATGCTTCTCATGCAAGTGTTTTTATCTTGGTTGCCATGGAAACCATGGGGCAGCCATATTGCAAAGGGGAATAATTACTGAAAAAAAGGTTAAAAATGCAAATCAAAGTTGATTTATACTAAAATCACTGCTGCAAATAACTAGTTTTCACACCAACATACAATATAGGAAGTTTGCAGCACAAAATTACACAAAGGATTCTTGAAATGAAATGACATCACTAATGCAGCCCTTCCAACACCAGAAGTATTATTCGGTCTGCAGTAGAGCGAGTCTCCCTGGTCTAGTGGTTGTGCACCATTTATAATGGTTTATATGAGATTCTTTTCATGCATAATGGATTATGTAGCACATAAAGATTATACATGCAAATGCAACATTCTTGCACTGATATTGTACTGTTGTAATGTCATTCATCTTGGAATTGCAGGGTAGCAAATGTAGCGTGCACACACCCATCCCCCCCCAGTGATATCATGATTGCTCAGTCAACAGCACATGAGAGAGAATCAGTCTTCATCACTGGATTTTTCTTCTTGGGCACCTGTTACCCTTGGATTCAGGCGTCGCATCTCCCTCTCAAAGTCCTTGACAGTGTGGTACACCAAATGACAGGGTGTCACACACAAAGCCACCTTGCACTTCCTGCACTGGAATCGCGTTTCTTTTTTGTGTGTATACTGCTTACTCCTCTTGGAGTACACTGAGCAGCACACATATTTCTTTGCTGGCTTGGCCTTCTTTTCTGTGGGAGGAATCTCTTCAAGGAAGTGATGGCACCTTTGATCTTCCAGCCTTTCAGATTCCATAGACTTTGCAATCTTCTTCTTCTTTCTTGGTGGCTCCTCCCCTGATGGTCCAGCAGAAGGTTCTGGTTCTGGGTGCTGCCTGTGTTGAAGAGTAGGCAGGTCTTCACTGGCTGGCAGGCCTGCAGAGGTAGATGGACCAGGCACTGTCAGCAAGGTGGAAAAAGGCCAGGATTGCCAGGAAACGGTCACGGGGCATGATCTGGGAAATTAAAATGAGGAAACAATATTCAGTTTTCAAGCTAAAAAAGAATGAATAAATCAGTTGCTAGTGAAGGGAATTAAATTTACAATACTAACAGCAAAACATCATATGCAGCATACATTGAAATGCATGATAAACCAGAATTAATGTAACAATCTTCCTTGGGAAAGTATTTAGCCTCGTTCAATGAAACAGGAGCAAATGTACTTGAGACAATCATGCATCAGAATATGGTGTGTGTGTGTGTGTGTATGTGTGTGTGTGCGTGTGTGTGTGTGTGTGTGTGTGTGTGTGTGTGTGTGTGTGTGTGTGTGTGTGAGTGTGTGTGTCTGAAAGAGAGAGAGAGAGAGAGAGAGAGAGAGAGAGAGAGAGAGAGAGAGAGAGAGAGAGAGAGAGAGAGATATCAAAGTCAGTCAATAAGGAAGTAAAAATGCTATATTTACCTTGCCAAAGAAAGGTGTCTCCAGCACTGGGTGGGTTGACCAAAAGTGTTGAAGCTCTGGCTTATCTATAAGCCCCATGGCCATGAGAAGAGCTAGGAATTTCTTCATCTAGACTTGATTTGTCCGTTTCCACTTCTTGAGGTAGAAAAACCCTGGAATCTGCTCGGCAACCTTCTGTGCGTAATCAGTTGTCTCTTTGACAAACAAGTCAAATATTTCATCATCGATGAAAAGACCAAAATAATCTTTCGGCGTCTTCTCTCCGGGAATGTTTACTTTCAAACCTGGTGCACCTGTAAAGGCAAGAATGTCACCGATCTCGACGTATTCCACCTCTATCCATCCTTCATCAGCAGCTGGTGATACCGTTCGCATGCCACGCCTACTTCGACCTCGCACACTCGATCGAGTCCGGCGTCGACTTGGCCGAGTGGAACTGGTCGAGGCACTCTCATAACTTGGACTGGGCACTATCTCATCAGATTCCAAAGAATCTAGGTCAAAATCAGAGCTCTGATCGCTATCATAGACCTCACTTTCACTGTCTGAATCAAGGCGTGGCTCTAAAAGCGATTTCTGGGTTGATTCACTCTCCATTTCTGTCATTTTTGCATGAAAAACGGCATCAAAACACTCGCGATTTCTTCTAGAACGTAGTTCGTACGTTTATTCAAGGGAGGTAACAATGTAAACACCCTGGGTTCTGTCTAAAGTACGAACTGAACCAAAAACGAATCATGGGGTCCTCAGACGTATATATACGTCTGCCGGTGACGGCGGCTGTTCAACTGAGACGTATATATACGTCTCCCGTCAGGAATGGGTTAATTCATCTGCAGGCAAGTAGAGAGAAAGCCAAACAACCAGGATGGACAAATGGATGGAAGAATGGATGGATGGATGGATGAATGGGTAGGTGGGTGGAGGGATATGGCCTCTCAACCTTCACAGGCTACATTGGGTACCACTGACCACTGTAACCACTGGAACTAGTGGGAGTAAGACAGGATGAACATTCCTGTCTCCCATCATTCAACTTGTACAAATCACCAATGAAAATAGGATGGGTCCAATTCTACCCCCGGGCCATGGGGAGCCTCATCCCAAGGCAACTCACCGCCATCTCTGTGTTCTCCAGAAGCTCCTGCTGTGACATTCTGGCAAAGTCAGCCACTCGCTCCTGGGGCAGGAACTGGCACAAGTTGTTCATGTGGATGTTCATGCTCTGCGCCAGCTCCTCCACCTGCAAAGGACAGCACTTCAAATGAATGACCAGAGGAGGGGGTGAAGGGAGAGGAAGAGGAATGAGGAGGAGGGGGAGGAGGAAGGTGAGTGAGGAGGAGGAGGAGGAGGAGGAGGAGGAGGAGGAGGAGGAGGAGGAGGAGGGGAGGAGGAGGGGGAGGAGTGAGGAGGAGGAAGAGGAGGAAGGGGAGTGAGGAGGAGAGGGAGGAGGAGGAGGAGAGGAGGGGAGGAGGAGGAAGAGGAGGAGGGGGAGGAGGAAGAGAAGGAAAATGACGAGGAGGACAAAGAGGGTGCCTAGGAGGAGGACGACGAGGATGACGATGAAGAAAAAGAGGAGGACAAGAAGGGCAATGCCCATACGACTCACATGCTTGACCTTGACCTTTATATGACCTTGACCTTCAGGTGACCTTCAAGGTCAAGGTCAAACAACTAAACCTACCAATGACATCATACACAAAGAAATGCTCTACACATTTTTCCTACCAAAATACATGTGACCTTGACCCAAGGTCAAGGTCATCCAAGGTCATGCAACACAAAGCTGTCAATTCAAGACATAGGAAGCACAATGGTGCTTATTGGCACTTTCTACCATGAGATATAGTCACTTTTAGTGGTTCACTACCACATTTTGGTCACATTTCATAAGGGTCAAAGTGACCTTGACCTTGATGATATGTGACCAAATGTGTCTCAAGATGAAAGTATAACATGTGCCCCACATAATTATTAAGTTTGAAACAGTTATCTGCCATAGTTCTGGGTCAAGGTCACTTCAAAATATGTA
Organism: Theodoxus fluviatilis; assembly: GCA_034096865.1. Classification (NCBI taxonomy): domain Eukaryota; kingdom Metazoa; phylum Mollusca; class Gastropoda; order Cycloneritida; family Neritidae; genus Theodoxus; species Theodoxus fluviatilis. Next base: position 8,180 of record JAWQFJ010013058.1, on the reverse strand, counting down.
TACGATCCAACTTTGAAGAGCTCCTGTGACCTTGACCTTGAAGCAAGGTCAACCAAACTGGTATCAATAGATAGGGCTTGCTTTGACCTATATACCACTTGTAGCTGAGGTCGCCATTCTCAATAACGTGGGAGAAAATTGGGAAAATGTGAAAAATGACTGTTTTTGAGACCACATTTATGGCTCCTGTGACCTTGACCTTGAAGCAAGGTCAAGTCACTGTGTATATTTTTTGAGGCCTTGTCATCATACACCATCATGCCACATTTGGTGTTGATAGACTTAATAGTCTCCGAGAAAAATCCAACGTTTAAGTTTTTTACGGACGGACGCCCGGACGCCCGCCCGGACGGACGCCCGGACGACACGGCTCAGTACATAGACTCACTTTTGCTTCGCATGTGAGTCAAAAAAGAGGAGGAGGAAGAGGAGGAGAAAGAAGAGGAGGAGGAGGAGGAGGAGGAGGAGGAGGAGGAGGAGGAGGAGGAGGAGGAGGAGGAGGAGGAGGAGGAGGAGGAGGAGGAGGAGGAGGAGGACGACGACGACAATGACAAGGAGGAGGACGAGAACTAGGAGGAGGAGGAAGGAGGGGGGGGGAGGAGGAGGAGGAGGGGGGAGAGGGGGGGGAGGAGGAGGAGGGGGAGGAGGTGGGATGGAGGAGGAGGGGGGGAGGGGGAGGAGGAGGAGGTGGGAGAGGAGGGGGAGGAGGAGGTGGTGGGAGAGGAGGAGGAGGAGGACGAGGAGGAGGAGGAGGAGGAGGTGGTGGGGGAGGAGGAGGAGGTGGGGGGGGGGGGGGAGGAGGAGGAGGTGGGGGAGAAGGAGGAGGAGAAGGAGGAGGAGGAGCAGGAGGAGCAGGAGGAGAAGGAGGAGGAGGAGGAGGAGGAGGAGGAGGAGATAATGAAAGAAACTGAGATAAAAAAAATAAATGGATGCCCAAATACATTAATGTACAGATAGATACAACCTATCACATACGCCTGCTAGCACACAACAACTAAGACATGCGAGCTCACACAAGCATAAACACACACAAACACACATACTCACAAGCTCACACACAAATGCTCACATACACAAGTACACACTCATGGCGTCATGCACACTGGGATGGAAACTGTCCATCCCCCCTGAGAACATGGATGGTGTTTTACGGCCTATCAGCCTTTGTAGGCTATGCAAGGCCATTCAGCACAAACATCACTAGAACAGTTCAGAGCAAATGCAAAGCAAGTCACTGTGTCCCTAATTATTCGCCTCTTACGAATCGAGTAGAGAGACGCGGTGGGTCAATTCTTACCCCGAACCCTCAGGGGGACCCCCGAGAAGAATAAAATTGTTGGCAGTCTGGGTCTGCCTAGACCATGGTGGAATGCAGCAGTAAAAGCAACATATGGTGGACTGATAGAATGAAATGCTTTTTTTTTTGCAGCGAAAATCTCAACAATAAAAGCAGAAATCTGCCAATAAACAGACAATCCCCATCCCTGCACACACATGCACACGTACCAAAAAGATTTGAATTTGAAATAAATGTTTCTAACATTGTGAGGTGGTTACCACCCCCACCCACCCAAGTCTTGACATCAACTTCTCAGCCTTATACTGATCAGAAAGGTTTCATACTTACACCAATTACAATTTCTTAAACAATTGTCCAGCTATGGAACAACTAGACAAAGGGAAAGCTTTACCAAGAGTCCAGTAGACTGGATTTCTCTTCCCATTATTCAAAATTGCATCTTTGCCAAGTTTCATGACATACATCAGAACTATAAAAACCGCTGGCGCTGAACCTCCAGGTTTTGGCATTAAAAACCCCCCAATAAAGCTGTGAGGTCCTTCAGTAAACCTGGAGGGATAAAAAATCGAATACAGGACGTTTTGTACCCTGGACGCAACATACCCTGGACGCAACGTACCCTAGTCGTTGTGTACCTCATTTAGTCGATTCGTACCTTTTCTACCCTAACCCTAACCCTAACGCTAACCCTAAGGGTTAGGGTACGAAACGACTAGGTACGAAACCTCCAGGATACGAAACGACCTGCATCGTTAAAAATCCTTCTTTCCCCTTCACCAATGTTCTCGAAATTAATTCTCCTCGAAAATCTCCTCGAAATTACGTCACGTTATTTGACGTCAAATGATTACGTCACACATTTTGCATTCGGACTCTGTTGTAGCGTTTTCTTTGCAACACCAAAACGTAAAAAAGTCACTTTCTTTTCAAACCTCGATTCTGAAAATTTCATACATTCAATCGGACCTAGCTTCCAGTGAATGTGCAAAATGTCAAGGAAATCCTTCCAGTAGTTTTTTAGATATCAGTCGTTAAGTCGGGACAGACACACACACACACACACACACACACACACACACACACACACAGATAAAAACTGCTGGCGCTGAACCTCCAGGTTTTGGTATTTAAAAACCCCCCAAAAAGCTGTGAGGTCCTTTAGTAAACCTGGAGGGAAAAACAAATCGAATACAGGACGTTTCGTACCCTGGACGTTTCGTACCCTGGACGCAACGTACCCTAGTCATTGTGTACCTCATTTAGTCGATTCATACCTTTTCTACCCTAACCCTAACCCTAACGCTAACCGTAGGGTTAGGGTAAGGGTTTAGGGTTAGGGTACGAAACAACTAGGTACAAAACGTCCAGGATACGAAACGACCCGCATCGTAAAAAAATCCTTCTTTTCTCCTTCACCAATGTTCTCGAAATTAATCCTCCTCGAAAATCTCCTCGAAATTACGTCACGTTATTCGACATCAAATGATTACGTCACACATTTTGCATTCGGACTCTGTTGTAGCGTTTTCTTTGCAACACCAAAACGTTAAAAAAGTCACTTTCTTTTCAAACCTCGATTCTGAAAATTTGATACATTCAATCTGACCTAACTTCCAGTGAATGTACAAAATGTCAAGGAAATCCGTCCAGTAGTTTTTTTAGATATCAGCCGTTAAGTCGGGACAGACACACACACACACACACACACACAGACAGTTAAAGTCTGTAGGACCTCCAGTAAACCTAGAGGGATAATACAACAATCTCCAATTGTTAATATCTGACAAGTTTTCACTGATACAAGCAAAAGCAGAAATGAATGCCACTGACTGCTTTTTGAGAAGATGGCTTCCCATTAATTTTCCACTCCGACTTGTTGGTTTTCTGCTCGATGACTCGAGTGATGACATAGTTTTTGGGACGGTGGTGCCTGCAATAGAAAAACAAAATACTGATCAGACAGTGACATTGCTCTATTGGAGACAAATTGATATAACCTCTTATTTGAAATTTCTTGTCTAGCATTGTCAAAGTTTCTGTTGTACATAGCCACTTCCCTAATGTCAGTAAAATGAAACTTTGAATTCCATATTTTGGATGAATTAAGAATAATGTTATGCTATATTCTGTTGTGTTATATGTTCTGTTATGAGAGCAAGAGCCAGTTATCATTTCAGTGACTGTTACTTGAGGGCATTAACTCATTCAAGGCGCAGAATTTCTAGTGCGTCTGTTCCCTGGAATCGCAGGAAAATGGACCAAGTTTGAAAAATCGTAGTAAAATAAATACTGTAGCTACAAAGCTAAACGTGGTATGGCTAGAAAGGTCTTTATTTGCCAAAACTAGCCAAATGCTGCACTTTGTCAAGCTAAGAAAACACTACACTTGCCATGAAAGTAAGTAGAGTCACTATTTTGAAAAAATTAGGTCCTTGACCCAGCTCTCTTTCTCATAGTGCCCACTGCTTGTTTCTTGGTCTAGAGCTCTAAAAAAAAAAGTGAACTTCAAAACATGGCACAAAAACACACTGGAGAAATTTTGTGATGATTGTGTGAGTTACAACCAATATGAGCCTACAATGAACTACCGAGCAGCTGATGGCGAGTTCGACGTAGTTTCATCCTCGCTCTGATACCTCATCATTAGCGAGATGAAAATCACTACTATCATCATCATCATGAAAGGGATCATCACAAAAACACACTGGAGAAATTTTGTGATGATTGTGTATATTAGTCCTGAGTTACAACCAATATGAGCCTACAATGAACTACAGAGCAGCTTATGGCGAGCTCGACCTCGTTTCAGCCACATTGACAACTTCGCTCTCATCCTCGCTGTCTGATACCTCGTCATTAGCGAGAGGAAAATCACCACTATCATCATCATCATGAAAGGGATCATCTACATCAGTTCCTATCTCATACAAAGCATCCACTTCAGCATCAGAACCCTCCTCTATAGCAATTTCCACACGCTCACTCAACCTCGCACTGCAATCGACACTACGCCGCCATCGCTGTTTACTTCGCGCCGCGTAGTGCATTGCTGATAAAATTTATGGTCTGGCTGGGGAAGATCTGTGTGTGGATCTAAAGCTGGCAAACCATAGTACAGAGACGAATTCAAGACTAGACTAGTTCCATATACCATATTTTCCTTGTTGTAAGCGGGCAAAAATATGCTAATGTGGTAGGCTCTATTGAGGCTACGCGCCGCGAATGAGTTAAGATATGACATGTATAGAACTTGAGACCAAATAATGCCATTTTTACTAGCTTTAAACCATCTGGAGAGTATGAAGTAGAGAAGTGGCCTGGAAATCCTTCCATTGATGGACCAACTGTGTATGAGTCTGCTAAACAAAAAGTTACAATGCATCTGGCATGCATGTTTCAAAGAAAATTTTAGACTCTTGTAGACCAACTTTTAGAAATGTATTTTTTAAGTAATATATAAACAAGAAGGGCAAAGCCCATACGACTCACATGCTTGACCTTGACCTTTATATGACCTTGACCTTCAGGTGACCTTCAAGGTCAAGGTCAAACAACTAAACCTACCAATGACATCATACACTAAGAAATGCTTTACACATTTTTCCTACCAAAATACATGTGACCTTGACCCAAGGCCAAGGTCATCCAAGGTCATGCAACCCAAAGCTGTTCATTCAAGACATAGGAAGCACAATGGTGCTTATTGGCACTTTCTACCATGAGATATGGTCACTTTTAGTAGTTCACTACCCCATTTTGGTCACATTTCATAAGGGTCAAAGTGACCTTGACCTTGATGATTTGTGACCAAATGTGTCTCATGATGAAAGTATAACATGTGCCCCACATAATTATTAAGTTTGAAACAGTTATCTTCCATAGTTCAGGGTCAAGGTCACTTCAAAATATGTATACAATCCAACTTTGAAGAGCTCCTGTGACCTTGACCTTGAAGCAAGGTCAACCAAACTGGTAGAAAAGATAGGGATTACTTTGCCCTATATACCATATATAGGTCAGGTATCCAATCTCAAAAACTTCAGAGAAAATTCAGAAAATGTGAAAAATGTTTTTTAGACAACATGGCCCCTGCGACCTTGGCCTTGAAGCAAGGACAAGTCACTATGTATGTTTTTTGAGGCCTTGTCATCATACACCATCATGCCACATTTGGTATTGATAGACTTAATAGTCTCTGAGAATAATCCAACGTTAAAGTTTTCGGACGCCCCCGGACGCCCGGACGGACGAAACGAGTGAGTACATAGACTCACTTTTGCTTCGCATGTGAGTCAAAAATGGAAATCCTGATATCTGGCAAATTATTGAAGACAACACTTTATTTCCTGAAACAACAATTGGATTTCAGTTTAAGAGCAATTATGTTCCTGTTATTTTAGGTAATGTGAGGCACTGTCTGTCGTGTAACGTTTTGAAGTCTCTGTTTTCCTGGAAATTTTACCTTTCAATCTATTTATTCACTCTCACACAAACAGTAACAATGGAAACTGCATAAAAACTATCTATTTGTCCATTTGTGTCTTTACACACCTGCAAAAGAAACATGTAGGTTAATTAGTTTTTGGTGTAAATACCATTTTAAAAATGTACCAGTTGCCCATTTGACGTTCAGAGACTCACTCATATCCCCAGTTCCTCCGAGGTAGTGCACCCCAAAGCTAAACAAGAATTGGCTGACATCAGTTTAAGGTTAACTCCTATGTTTAACTCATGATTCAGCAAGGCACATGTATGTAAAATTGAGAGGGTGGTGGTTGTGGTTGTAGACATGGTAGTTAGCTTACAGTTCAAGTTCGATGGTAGCCTTAGTACATTTGTACTTGACAAAATCCCCAAGCAAGCTGGCTCGACCCAGAGTGTTGGGTTTGGCTCCCAGCGCCAGTCCTATGGCACAGAATATGGTGGACTTGCCCGTTCCATTGGGACCAATAATAACGTTGAGATGAGGCTCTGGGCGAAACTCAAGAGCTTCAAATGTCCTGAAATGAAAAAACAAAGGCAAACATTCTAAACTGGAAAATAAGTCACACGAAAAGAACGTACAGAAAATAATTATTCTACTTGATGGCAACTCAGAGGAATGGAATAGACCTGAAACGGTCAGAAAATGATGGGCTTGATTTAAAAAAATGGCATGCATCAATTCAGTCTTCCTAATTCCTAAGCAGAGGGATAAAAAAATGTAAAGACAAAAACACACACACACAAGAAGGGCAAAGCCCATATGACTCACATGCTTGACCTTGACCTTTATATGACCTTGACCTTCAGGTGACCTTCAAGGTCAAGGTCAAACAACTAAACCTACCAATGACATCATACACTAAGAAATGCTTTACACATTTTCCTACCAAAATACATGTGACCTTGACCCAAGGTCAAGGTCATCCAAGGTCATGCAACCCAAAGCTGTTCATTCAAGACATAGGAAGCACAATGGTGCTTATTGGCACTTTCTACCATGAGATATGGTCACTTTTAGTGGTTCACTACCCCATTTTGGTCACATTTCATAAGGGTCAAAGTGACCTTGACCTTGATGATTTGTGACCAAATGTGTCTCATGATGAAAGTATAACATGTGCCCCACATAATTATTAAGTTTGAAACAGGTATCTTCTATACTTCAGGGTCAGGATCACTTCAAAATATGTATACAATCCAACTTTGAAGAGCTCCTGTGACCTTGACCTTGAAGCAAGGTCAACCAAACTGGTATCAAAAGATAGGGCTTACTTTGCCCTATATACCATATATAGGTCAGGTATCCAATCTCAAAAACTTCAGAGAAAATTGAGAAAATGTGAAAAATGACTGTTTTTAGACAACATTTATGGCCCCTGCGACCTTGGCCTTGAAGCAAGGACAAGTCACTATGTATGTTTTTAAGGCCTTGTCATCATACACCATTATGCCACATTTGGTATTGATAGACTTAATAGTCTCCGAGAAAAATCCAACGTTAAAGTTTTCGGACGCCCGGACGGCCGAAAAGGGTGAGTACATACTCACTTTTGCTTCGCATGTGAGTCAAAAATCTGCCAATGAACGTCTATGGTTTAACATCCTGTTTTCAGTCTCTGCCTTTCCCATTTCAATAAGGATAAATACTACCGGCAAATAAAGTCTTTCATAAGTTTTTTGGTATTTTATACAATATGTGTTTTTTAAAGGTGACATGGCCACACAAAATGTAAATCAGAAAGTTGGCCTGAACTTTTTTTTAAAGAGGAAGCTACTGTTTGTGTGTATATATGCATGTAATATGACATGTCATGTAAACAGTAGATTCATCTGATCATGAATAAAAAGTTTGCTGAAAACGCTGCATTAAATAATGGATTCTCCAAGTGCTCAAAAAGCAGGGATGATAGGCCAGCACAAGTTTCTTGTTTACCTTTGATTTTCTTTCTCTCTCTTTTATTTGTTGTTGCATGGTTCAAAAAGGGTCAAATGGGACACTAACCAACTTTTTAATGTCTTTTTTCCTTAGTGTATCAGTTCACCACTAGTCATACACTATACAGTAGCTCTCTATAATATAAAGTGAGATCAAGGGGGGGGGGGGGGGGGGGGGGGGGGGAAGGGAGGGGGGAGACAGTGCCAGAGAACAAGGGGGGGGGGGGAGGGGGGAGAGATGGGGGGGAGGTGAGAGACAGTGCCACAGATCCAGGGAGAGAGAAAGAGAAGGGGGGGGGGGGGGGGGAGGGGGGGGGGAGATGGAGGGAGGAGATACAGTGCCAGAGAGAGAGAGAGAGAGAGAGAGAGAGAGAGAGAGAGAGAGAGAGAGAGAGAGAGAGAGAGAGAGGAGAGAGAGAGAGAGAGAGAGAGAGAGAGATTGATTGATTGATTGATTCTT
>JAWQFJ010013052.1:47500-55000 GCA_034096865.1 Theodoxus fluviatilis | reverse complement strand
TTTCACAGCATGTATTGTTGTTTGTAAGTTTGCGTTCGATGCCGTGTTAATGTGTATTTGTGTGTGTGTGTGTGTGTGTGTGTGTGTGTGTGTGTGTGAGAGAGAGAGAGAGAGAGAGAGAGAGAGAGAGAGAGAGAGAGAGAGAGAGAGAGCGGAAATGTGTGTGTGTGTGTGTGTGTGTGTGTGTGTGTGTGTGTGAGAGAGAGAGAGAGAGCGGAAATGTGTGTGTGTGTGTGTGTGTGAGAGAGAGAGAGAGAGAGCGGAAATGTGTGTGTGTGTGTGTGTGTGTGTGTGTGTGTGTGTGAGTGCGTGTGTGTGCGTGCGTCACGTATGTGTATATATATATATGTGTGTGTGAGTGTGTGTGTGCGTGTGCGTGCGTGGGTATTTGTGTGTGCGCGTACGCGCGCGCATGTGTGTGAGTGTGCGTACGTGTGTGCGTATGTGTGTGTATGTCTGTGTGAGCGTGTGTGTGTGTGCGTGCATGTATTGTTGTTTGTAAGTTTGCGTTCGATGCCGTGTTAATGTGTATTTGTGTGCGTATGCGTGTGTGTGCGTGTGTGTGTGTATGTGTGTGCGAGCGCGCGCGCATGTGTGTGTTTGTACGCGCGTACATGGGTGTATGAGTGCGCAGAAATGTGACAGGAAGTGAAGATGTACGTAATTTGCCATTAAAGGATTGTGAATATACAATATTTACGGGCCTGTGGAGGAATGGAGCTGGGACAGCATTGACACGTATCGATTAGTTCGTAAATTTATTAAAAGGACGATTTGCGGTCATACGCAAGGAAGTTCGGCTGTATTTCCATTCATGACCGTCACCACCACCGCCGCCGCCGCCACTAACACCTAACACCACCACCACCATCACGACCACCACCACCATCATCACAACCACTACCACCACCACCACTACCACCACTAACACCACCACAACCACCACAACCACCGGTACACCACCACCACCACGACTACCACAACCACCACCACACCACCACCATCACAATTATCACTACCACCATCACAACCACCACCATTATCACCACCTCCACCACCATCATCATCATCATCATTATCATCATCATCATGATCATGATCATCATCATCATCATCATCATCAGCATCATCATCATCATCATCGTCATCGTCGTCATCGTCGTCGATGTCGTCATTGTCGTCGACGTCGTTGACGTCATCGTCACGTCGTTGCCTTTCTATATCGGTTGCGGCGTTAGCAATCTTTGCTGCAGCTTCTTATGGCTTCTGTGTATTTGTGCTTGCGTGCATGCATGCGTGCGTGTGTGCGTGTGGGCGTGCGTGCATGCGTGTTTGTGTGCATGTATGTGTGTGTGCCTGTGTATGTGCGTGCCCACACATGTGTGTGTGCATGTGTGTATGCGCCCGCGAGCGCGCTCGTGCGTTTGTCATGTGAGTGTGTTGGTGAGCAAGCGATGAATGAAGCAAGTTTGCAAGCCCAATCATTAACGCCAAAACGGGATTTTCTTGTTTTCACATGTCACGTCTTTTTCTAACGTGCTTCACATGGGGATTACTGCGTTCACAACTGCTGCCGCACGCAGATCTCAGAAATCTCTGAAATGTGTGTCTGTGAAGCTACTAAAAGCACATGAGAACTTGTCACACTGAAATATGGTCATCTCTTCAACTAAGCAATGCTACTGACGACAAGACTGGCGTTAGATTAGCCGTGGCTTGGATATTCATTAGACGCCTTCTCAGTTCTCGTGTCGTAAAAGTAGCGTATAAAGAAACACTTTGTTTTATTTTGTATATAAAAAGCCCACTACCCAAGCACTTGTAACGATCATATCAGTGAGGGCTTCTAAAACACTGCCTAGCGATGCCGGCGGAGAGGCGTGTGGATTCTGTGGAGGGCCGGTGTCGTAGAATATTTCGGAACCAGGATAAATCGGAACCGGTTCCCAAAAATCCTAGGATATTTCGGATCCATTCCCATTTATCCCGCACCTGGCGGCAGGATATTTCGGAACCACCAGGATATTTCGGAACCACCTTCTAGATGCTTTCGTATGCTTTTCTGAGTTTCTAGAAGGTTTCAAATCAGAGTTTATACTTTGTACACTTTTTATTTGTAATTCAAAACTCACGCGCTGGAGTACAGTGAGTTGTAACTCAGTGAATTTTGACACGGAATGATGCAGACAGAATATTAGTGAAGCCATGTGGGCCTTCTGTGCGTGAATGCATCATAAACAAAGAGATAAACATGTAGGTGAGAAGAGATTTATTGCACTACCTTATCAAAGTGTGAGAAACTCATCAAAATCTGTTTAGAAAAAGTCGTAAAGTCACAAAGGTATGTCGGCTAATGACCTTCTAGACGGTTCCGAAATATCCTGATGGTTCCTAAATATACTGCCACTAGAGTCAGGATTAATCGGAATGGTTCCGAAAAATCCTGCCACCAGGGCCAGGATAAATCGGAATGGTTCCCATTCGTCCGGTTCCGAAATATCCTGTGACACCGGGGTAAGACGGCTGTTCGTCATGGGAAGGCATTTGCTGCTACAAAGTAGAAAATTCCTGTCGTAATCCGCCCTCTGGACGCTTATCTCAACTCTGGTAATATTGGAACTTCGGAGCCAGCGTTTCCCACAACATGGGGGTGGTTTCAATTAGTCACCGCATCCTACGCGCTCCAGACGGAAGCTGCCGCGTCAGAACTGAATGTTTTTACGGTCTGCCTCTTCCCCTGATCTCTGGGTTGGCACTTAGGGTTCTGGGTCACTGGGGACAGATGCAGATGTGAGAAAATGGTCTGAGAAGGACTGATTGTGACTCATCTTCACTTTTGTGTAAGTGTGCATATGTGCGCGCGCGCGCGCGTTCGTGTGTGTGTGTGTCTGTTCGTGTGTGTGTCTGTGCGAGTGTGGGTTTATGAGTGTGTGTGTGTGTGTGTGTGTGTGTTAGTGTGTATGTTAGTGTATATGTGTGTGTGTGTGTGTGTGTGTGTGTGTGTGTGTAGAGAGAGAGAGAGAGAGAGAGAGAGAGAGAGAGAGTCAGACAGAGAGACAGAGAGACAGAGAGAGAGAGACAGAGAGACAGAGACAGAGAGGAACAGCGAACGAAATTTATTTTACAAGGGTAGAGAATTGGGCAGTAGTGCCTTTCTTACATTCAGCCCTTAAGGCAAAATATTCAACTTTAGTACGAACAAACGATCGAATAAACATTTTATTGCGTAGGCCTCGGGCCTGTTGCAATTACAAACGCGCCAGAACATTACTGAAGAAACACTTTACAAAACTGGTAGCCAGTCTTGTTTTGGTCGCAGAAAACGAAAAAGAACTAGAGTATCAAGCAAAACACCTCGAATCATTGTTTTTCATGCAGCCCGCCTTGGTGGCTGCTGTCTCAAAGTTGGTCTTTCCCCTCCCCCTCGGATGCTGTGCTCTGGGTCACTGGCTACATGGAGTTGCACCTGGCAGACGAACTAAAATGTAGTACGAGAGAGAGAGAGAGAGAGAGAGAGAGAGAGAGAGAGAGAGAGAGAGAGAGAGTCTACTTAAAGCAAGTACACTTTTTGAAACATACTCAAATGGGTATAGATAGTGTACCAGAAAAACAAAATTCTAATATGGAACTTCACGTAGCTACAATGACATATACATACAAATAGTTTTCTAAACATCCAAATGTCAAAAGCAAATAACATACATGTAGGCCGAAGCCTCTTGAGATGCTCTCCCTCCCCTACTCCCCCACCCCCAATCAGCAGGAACCCCTCCAATAGCTCAGCCAGGGATGGCCTGAAGTAAGCATGTGTAAAAAATGGACAAATGACACACATTTAGCCATCGCACTGTCTAGACGTTGGATGGAATCATGGAAAACTATGTTGTAGGATGATGCCTGAGAATAGTGCAAATTTTATATTTAAACATAGGCAAAGACTTGATACATTTTATGTCATCAGGCAGTGTATTCCCCAGAGCCGCCCCAGAGTAAGATAGGCTCGATTTGAACAAATCTATGAAAGGCTGAGGCAGGGGAAATTTGTTTTGTCCTCTGAATGATGATTGCTCAAATAGTTTGGTTAGATAATCTGATGCTCGGCCATCTTTTACCTTTTGCACAAGCACACGCTAATTGAGCTGCAGATGCAGAGAGAGAGAGAGAGAGAGAGAGAGAGAGAGAGAGAGAGAGAGAGAGAGAGAGAGAGAGATAGCGTGTCTGTACACGAGCATGCTCATGACTGTGTCGGCCTTTGTGTCTCTGTCTGTCTGTCTCTCCGTCACTCCGTCCCTCCGTCCGTCTGTCCGTCGGACCATCGGTCCGCCCGTCCGTCCGTCTGTCCGTCGGACCATCGGTCCGCCCGTCCGTCCGTCTCTCTGTGCGTGCTCCCCCTCTATTTGTCCGTCCATCCGTCCGTCCGTCCGTCCGTCCGTCTGTCTGTCTGTCAGTACACAGATCTGTCGGCCTGAGTAACTTGGACAGTAATCCAAAAGGGTTGTGAGGCAAGCCTTAAGTGGAGGCCACTACACTGGAACGGGCGAAATAGTGGGAGTAGTGAAAGTAAGCATTCCGTGGCTCTCCGACCCAGTTTGAGAACGGTAGAGGAAATGAAGCTGTTTTCTTGGGCAACCTACACTTACACAGAGCTCTCAAAGCGCTTTGCACTGGAAGGCCCGATGAACACGCTAACTAAGACCACTCCTGCCAACCTAAAAAGCGGCCTGATTCTTCAGTCAAACCGAAGTACAGCGGCTTAGGCATTGATGGGAGTCACTTGACCAATTTTAAAATCTTACGGGATTTGGATAGCTGAATCATATACTTTGTGAATATCGGATTTCAAATCCGCCGACACTTAATTTTTTCATCTATAGAAAGGCTCTTCCGTCTTTTTGTGCAGTGAAGATGCGTCGCCTAACACCCTACATCGTATTTATCCTAATTCTGCCTTACTCGCAAACGAATTCTTGTATGTGTGGTTTCATTGTAGGTTGAAAGCTCTCGTCCATATGTAGAGTGCGTTTTCATTATTGAGAGAATTTCTTCCAGCCAGAAGCCAATAACTCATAACTCATAACTCATATCATTTTATTAATCCATAAGGAAATTAAATTGGTCAACAGCATACATGAGTCATTAATGATTATAAAAGTTATAATAAAACTCAGAAAAACCATTATAATGAAATCAATTAATATGTATGACTACAGTGCCTTTTTACATGCACACATCATGACACACCAACACATACATACATACATACATACATACATACATACATACATACATACATACATACATACATACATACATACATACATACATACATACATACATACATACATACATACATACATACATACATACATACATACATACATACATACATACATACATACATACATACATACATACATACATACATACATACATACATACATACATACATACATACATACATACATACATACATACATACATACATACATACATACATACATACATACATACATACATACATACATACATACATACATACATACATACATACATACATACATACATACATACATACATACATACATACATACATACATACATACATACATACATACATACATACATACATACATACTACATACATACATACATACATACATACATACATACATACATACATACATACATACATACATACATACATACATACATACATACATACATACATACATACATACATACATACATACATACATACATACATACATACATACATACATACATACATACATACATACATACATACATACATACATACATACATACATACATACATACATACATACATACATACATACATACATACATACATACATACATACATACATACATACATACATACATACATACATACATACATACATACATACATACATACATACACATACATACATACATACATACATACATACATACATACATACATACATACATACATACATACATACATACATACATACATACATACATACATACATACATACATACATACATACATACATACATTCCTACTAAGCTAGATAGTTATACATGCTAGTGTCAACACCAACACACACAGTGCCAAAATGACCAAAAATAAATCCACCATGACCTTAAATCTAACATAAAGAAGTTCTGTTAAAAAAGCATCACTGATAGTCTGTGGCCAGAACAATGGCTCGGTTGCTATTAAAATATCTGACAGCTGAAGGAATGAAAGAACGCCGAAAACGCTCTGTTCGGCACGGAGGCATGATAAATCTTCCATTCCGTGTGATGCGGAGATCCATCAGTGCGCCGTGGAGGGGATGCCCTGAATCGAGCAGAATAGCTCTGGACTTACTGGCAAGTCTTCTCTCAACAAGGGTTTCCAAAGTGTCAAGGCTCTGGCCCACAACAGAGCTCGCTTTCTTGATGAGCCTGTTCAGCCTGCCAGTGTCCTTTGCAGTGGCATTCCCTCCCCAACACACCGATGCAAACACCAACACACTGCACACCATACTCTGATAGAACATGTTCAGCATCTTGTTACAAACATTGAATGATCTTAGTTTGCGAAGGAAAAACAATCTTGACTGTGTCTTTTTGAAAACAGCATCAACATGATTGAACCAGCTGAGCTTGTTATCTAAAACTACCCCTAAATACTTGTACTCACTAACAATCTCAATAGATTCCCCCTTGATGACTACAGGATGGACAATCTCTTTCTTCTTTCGAAAATCAAAAATCATTTCCTTCGTCTTGCTTGCATTTAACACTAAATAGTTGGCATCACACCAAGACACAAAATCATCAATATGTTCTCTGTACAAGTTTTCATCACCATCAAGGATGCAACCAACCACGGCGGAGTCATCAGAAAATTTCTGAAGATGACATGACTCGCCTTGCACTTTAAAATCCGATGTGTACAATGTAAACAAAAAAGGTGACAAAACTGTACCCTGTAATGCTCCAGTGAAAGTGTTAATCATGTCTGATGTAAAAGTACCGTTCCATCGTACAAACTGCATGTGGTCTATCTACTAAATAATCCAGAATCAATTTCACAGTACAAGGATGCAAAGACATGTTTTGTAACTTCTGAGCCAAAAGATGAGGCCGAATAGTCTGAAATGCAGAAGAAAAATAAAAAACACAATTCTAACACAAGCAGAGCTCTTTTCCAGATGTGTGTACAATAAAAGTGACCCTTTCTGGAACTTGGGTTCCGAACAGCACATTTCAGAAGCTGTATCTCACAAACGTCAGTTTTCAGTATGCATATTCAAACAATTATAAAATCATTAACCACAGTACATTTCACAATAATTATTATGTTCGTTATGGAAGGGATTCGTTGCATTTTATGATGATGATCTGAAATCGCAGAGGGTTTTAGACAAACTCTCTATGAGAGCTAATCTGTGTTAGATAGCTTCTGTTAGTGAAACTCATCCTTCACATTGCGTTAAAACA
>JAWQFJ010013052.1:22500-42500 GCA_034096865.1 Theodoxus fluviatilis | reverse complement strand
CTACTACCCAGTATAAAGAAAGGGAAAGGATACGAAAATTTCATCGAAGGATTTGTGCATGACATCGAAGGTAAAACAGGTTACCCTTCTCTCTTGTAGATCTAGATCTGTAGTGTTGATCATTATGACTGGTGTTTCTTGAAATAAGGTCAGTAAGCCTATATGTTAATTTATTACGCTAATATAACCATGGGTTGTCTTTGCAGATAGTTTGTTATATCTGATCTATTACTTAATTGTTAGTCAAAACTGCGAGATAAGCGACTACTGCCAGCTGGGCTTGCATCGTCTGCCATGCCGACATCAACATGTCCGGTGTGATCAAGACTCTATACATGGCTCTCTACCATTGGCTGATTTATATTTTTGGACCAATCACAATAGGTTTCTCATGAGTAGAGGTTGTTACTATGTTAGGTCGTGCGAAGTGATGGAATGCTCTTGCTTCCTGGTGTAAACATTGCAGTTTCCCAGCTATAAACAAGAAAAACAACATCACTTGCCCATAATTATTTCAACATTTCCATGCGAGAATGGAGGCACATGAAGGAGATTTCCACTCCATGTACTGGTACTGGTGCTGGTCATAGAAGACGCCATGATGTTTGCCCAGTCTGCCTCGATTTGAAAACCGGAAGTATCTCGCGTGAATAATGTCCATTCTCCGGTGAAATGCGTCAGAGGCCCCGAGTCACTCGTCTTGTTTGACGAGCAGCTGGTCACGGGTTTATTCCGTTGTCATCCTTTTACCGCTAATGGAAATCGAGTGACAAGATAATTTATAGACTTCGATTACGAACGAGTTGAGCTGAGTGCGAAATACAAAGGCCAAGTGCTGTTCGTTGGCACTATTTGCTTCACCTTCGTTTATATGCCCTCCGTGCGTCGTGTCAGCGCACGTTTCAATAGACCATTAGCGAAATTTATGAGTATGCTCGACTGAACACGAAATCGGGGATTAAATACATTGGCTGATGATGAGGTCACCAGACCCTGATCACGTGGAGAGGAAAATACTTTGTTTCTCGATGTGTTGCTGCCATCGCGATCTGTACTCAACTTGAACTTTCGAGCTCCAGGGTTGCAGAATCTAGTGAAAAAATAAAATTACATCATTCTTCGCTAGCTGTATTGCTAGTTCGAACATTTAGTGACAGATGACGCTAAAATGGCTGTGAAAACGGCAGGAGTGATGGATGGATGGATGGATGGATGGATGGATGGATGGATGGATGGATGAATAGTTGGATGGGTGGGTGGATGGGTGGGTGGATGAATGGATGGATGGGTGAGTGGATGGATGGATGGGTGGGTGGGTGGGTGGAGTTGTACGGCCTACCAGCCTTCGTAGGCTATTTAAGGCCATCAATCACACACAATTATGAGAGTTGGTTGAAATAGGAGCAAGTCAAAGTTACGGTCTCCCCTGTTATTGTTTTTTTTCCCATTGTAAACGCCATGAGCTTGCCTATTAGGGAAGGTATATGCGTACAAATAGTCTGTATTATTATTATTATTATTATTATTATTATTATTATTATTATTATTATTATTATTATTATTTACGAATCGCACAGGAAGACGCGGTGGGTCCATTCTTTCCCCCAACCAACGCGGGGGACGGTATGCAGGATTGCTGTACATAGCGGTCCACTCAGGATCATGTTGCCTTAATCTCCTTACGCAAAAACCTACGACAGAAGATTACCAAAAACGTTCATGCTACCTCAATCGAGGGAGACATGTGTCGAGGTTTTAGAAGTAATGTTGAGCTTTCCATCAAACAAGTGCCGATGATAATTCCCTAGCTGCTGAAAGGTCTTCTGTATTCTAATCGAATTTCTGGTTGCATCAAATTCGTGACACGTTTCAGTTCTACACTTTGTTTACATAGTTAATGTATGGTGTAAAAGCATCCACTCGGTAACGGTTTGAACAGTGAGACTGTGCGTTGAGTCACTAGACGCCATTTTGAATATGAGGTGTCTCTACTAAAATCTATTAAGCTGTAAATACGCAACGCATGCGCGGTTTTGCTGAGGAGCAGACGATACTCGCAAGAGTACAATCTCCTGGCTGTGAGTCGAGAAAATCATTTCCCGCAGTGCTCAATCCGGTTTCAGGGTCATTTCCGGTCCATAGCATCCGCTTGTGAAGAGATTACCGTACATGCGCAGACTTTCGCACTTGACCTTTACTAAAGCTTCCTTATTTAGGTGTCTGTCTCAGTTTGTTTACATCTTCCGGTGTGACGATATCGCTCTGCTTTCTGACACAGCAGTTGGATTTCAAAATCAAATTAACTCTCTGGAAAGCGCAGCTGATAGACTTGGTCTGAGGTTTAACACAGATAAAACCAAAGGAGTTATATGCAGACTGCATTGACCCAGACATGAAAGATGGTACCTAGGTGTTGTACAAATGGAAATGGTCAGCAAATACAAGTATCTTGGCAACATACATCCTCAAAGTTGTGTTCCAAAGAGACGCAGAATGAGTTGGCCTGTAGAACAAAATCTGCTGTCTTACTTCTGACTATGTCATTGAGAACAATTTCATAGGTAACAGCGGAGTGCATTTTAAACTGTTTGATCCACAGATCCAACCGATTCTTTTGTATGGAGCTGAAATCTGGGGAATTGATGAATGTCGCACTGTAGAAAGTGTACATCTACATGCTCTGAAATGCTTCTTAAATATTTCTTCACGTATTCGTAATGATGTGGTTTATAGGGACACCGGGAGTTTTCCTCTGTCTGTCAATGCCAAGGTACGCAGTGTCAAGTACTGGCTTAAAGTCTTGAAGTTGGACGAAAGTAGATTACCCCATAGAGTATACAGGATTATGCTGTGTGCACCAAATAATGAAAATTTTGAGCAACCAAAATAGAAAAGATACTTGTAGAGTGTGATTAGGAAACAGTACGTGCAAATCTGCGGGTTGCTAATGAGACAACGTGTATGAGGAACATCGGAAGGAAACTCATTAGCAGATCTTATACTGATCGGAAAATGCGAGTCCTGAACAGTAGTAGGTATTCCTTCTATAGACTCTTCAAATATTCATGTGGAACTGAACAGTACTTCTATGATCTAGATACGAAAGTATTTAGAGATGCACACACACATTTCAGGATGGGAATTACGGATTGTATATCCACAAGTAAAGATACATGACATTCATTTGTGTTCGCTTTGCAGAGAACGAGAAGAAACACAGATTCATTTTCTGCTCTGTTGTCCTACGTAATACGATTTAAGGGAACGTTTCGTAGTTGCCTGTTTAGATGTGAACGTCGATGCACCTGGCAAAATTCCTTATATCCAGTAAACAAATTAAATCATAGGATCGACAAGCAATTTTTGTATGAGGTGTTTAAGCGTAGACAGGACGTTCTTGAGTATGCGGAGTGTGACACCGTTTATATTACAGCTGATTCTCTCTTCAATAGCTGATTTGACATGTATGAACACTCTATAGTTGAAATGGGCCAGTGACCTAATCAATAAATTTGTTTTCTCTCTCTCTCTCTCTCTCTCTCTCTCTCTCTTTCTCACCTGTAATTTGTCGTGCAATATTGGAATGGGTGGTCGGCCTAAAGACAAACAAATAGTCAGTCAAAGTCTCTCTCTCTCTCTCTCTCTCTCTCTCTCTCTCTCTCTCTCTCTCTCTCTCTCTCTATCTCTCTCTATCTCTACCTCTCAGATCTTTTTCCTTATATATGCGGATGACATAGCATTACTATCCACCTCTCCTGTGGTTCTGCAAACCCAAATAAACAACATTGCTTGCGCGTCCCAAAAGGTTAGTATGAGAATCAACACAGAATAAACGAAGGTCATGGTTTTTCGTCGAGGAGGCTTTCTGGGCCGGGGAGAAAAATGGCTCCTTCAGGGAACTCAGCTTGAAGTAGTAAACTCCTTTAAATATATTGGCTACTCCTTTACAACGAAGTTATCAGAAAACGTAGCTCTTGACAACGCAGCGACAAAAGCAAAGCAGAAGATCGTCTCTCTGCTCAAGATGATGTGGGCATTGCACAACCGTAATTTTGGTATTTTTTCAAAGTATTCGATGCGCAGGTACATCCTTCTCTTCTGTATGCATCCGAACTCTGGGATCTGAAAGAGCAATCCTGTGTTGAAAGGGCTCATCTGTTCGCATGTAAGCGCTTCTTAAATGTCCATTCAAAGACGCCGAATAATTTGGTTTATGGGGAAACTGGAAGATTACCACTTATGGTAAATAGCACAATAAGAGCCATTAAGTACTGGTTTAGACTACAGAAAATGCCTCAGGACAGATTACCTAGACAAGCACTTCTAATGTTGGAAGGTACATCAATTCCTGATGAAATGAATTGGTTAAAGTTTGTCAGAGATTGTTTATGCAAGTCAGGGTTTGCCTTTGTTTTGTTAAATCGAGGTATAGAGAACGAAAAAAGCTTCCTGAAAAAAATCAAAGTCAGGCTACATAACTGCTTCACACAGAATTGGCACAGTAAAATAAATGATAGCCAGCGTTTTCTATTATACAGTGTCCTTAAAGACTCGTTTGATTGTAAAAAGTACCTGAGTAACTTAGAAATAGGAAAGTTTAGAGACGCATTTGTACCCTTCAGATTATGTGTAAGTGGTGTGCGCACTCATCAAGCGTTTGGTGGAGATGATACGCACTGTCCATTCTGTATAGATCAAGTAGAAGACGAAGCTCACTTTCTGTTAGAATGTGATATTTATCAGGATCTCAGAGAGAAGTACATAGAAAGATATAGTCAATATATAAATTCCAGAAGTTTCAACGTTTTGATTGATGGACGAGGATATATCAAAACAAAAAATGCTGCAATGTTTATTTACTATACGCTGAAACATCGCCTTAAGCGCCTCCAAGAAGGGGAGTAATTCAGCGGTAGTGCAAGAGCATATCGAAAAATGCCATAGTAGGCCTATGTGACAAGGAAAAGTTCCCAACAGCTCGTGTTCCCAAACC
This sequence comes from Theodoxus fluviatilis, assembly GCA_034096865.1. Lineage (NCBI taxonomy): Eukaryota > Metazoa > Mollusca > Gastropoda > Cycloneritida > Neritidae > Theodoxus > Theodoxus fluviatilis. The sequence goes on along the minus strand of JAWQFJ010013052.1, from coordinate 37,507 downwards.
GCCCACCCCTTCCCAACAACCCTTACCTGATGTCCTGTGTTCCTTTGAGAAAGATATTAAAGTATGGTTATTTTCCTTCTACCTTCATGTAATCACTCGAAATTTACTGTCGATTCCAGAATGTGCTTGTAAATTTTGTAAAGATTGTTTTGGGCCGTCGGCCCCGCAATAAAGATATCAAATCTCTCTCTCTCTCTCTCTCTCTCTCTCTCTCTCTCTCTCACACACACACACACACACACACACACACACACACACACACACACACACACACACGCATACACACACAAGAGCGATTTCTGATTCTGTGCCAATGTCGACTAAGTCGTCAGTTGATTTACATGTAGTAAGCTACAGCTTATGTATATCATTTCCAAGAAATGGGACAGCATGACTATCAGACATGATTTGATGGTCGCCTTCTCAACGCCTTAGGCATGGCGGTTGCAAGATGTAGCTTTGTTTCAAACTTTCTGTGATTGATCGTTTTATCCTATTTTCTTCCCCAAGGATCAAACTTAACATTGGCGTGACAAGTCTGCCCCTGAGGGTGCTTTGCAGGCGGAAAGAAGGTGGAGATGATCTGGGTGCTAGAATAGAAGTTTGTTGAACGATGCTGTCCTGTATGCAGTTATGTTTATCCATGACTGATGGACGAATGAGGCGCGACTGCCTGTATGATGTGCACCTCCTTTCTGTCAGAGTTCCTCGAAAAGTAAAGGCAGATCATATCTACTCCCTCGATGAACAGATTCGGCTTCCTCCTTCCCACCCTTTCTTCTTTCAATCTTTCTTTTTCTTTTTTCGCTCTTCTTTTCTTTGTGTATTTCTTGTGTCAGTCTGATTGCTTGCCTACCTGCCAGTCTGCCTCTCAACATGACAATACGTCTGTCATAAACACTTGTTCGTCTGTCACAAATATCCGTGTGTCTGAATTTCCTAGATGTGTACGAATGATAACTGACACTGATAGACTTTCTCAAACGTTTGACCTGATATCGGAGTGACAAGTCTCTTTCATCCCAGACTCTAATTTTGCTCAAAACCAGCCAGTGGCAATCTGAAGCTTCAACGTAAAGTTGATTTCTAATTATTATGTAACATCTTTAAATACATTTCTCGATATTCCGTTTTGACCTTAAAGATTTTCAGATGCAGTATGTGTGCGTGCGTGCGCGCGTGCGGCGTGCCACCAATTGATCTGGAAGTCCTGGCGAAGGACGGAATCAGTTGGAGGGCGGCCGCAAAAAAACCCACAACCACAACAACACCAGCCAGCCACCTTCGAGGAGATCAGACGGAGCCGACTTGTCATTGCCAGGGAGAGAAGGAGTGCTTGTGCTCAGGACACCTGCAGCGCCGCCTTCCAGTGCCCCCACTCCCTGGCAACGTGGCTCACGTATCGGTCTGGCGTGTCACATCAACAAATATATTTAGAGAAGAGAATAAACTGCGCAGACTGCCACTGTCGCTTGCGACAGGCAACCAACGCGCACATAATATCTCCTTTCTGCTGTTGTTACATTCTTTTCCTTTTTTTGAATTTTCTTTGTTTCAGGGTTCGAGGCCAGTGTTGAGAGCGCCTCAAGCGGCTGCGGCGTTCCAATCTGCGCAGATCCTAGAGTCGCATCCTTGGGCAAGGTGCTTCACCCGCATTGCCTCCTCTCCCACCCAGGAGTAAAACCACGTACCTGTGAGGGCAGCGAGGGCACACTGTAGTGCGATTAACACTTGTATGCGGCCATGAGCCTGCATCGAGTAGCATTGCTCCCAAGGGAGTGGATTTGGTGCTGCTTCCTGACTGTACGTCTTATCTGCTTCTAATGGTGTTTGTCGTCAGTTGTCAGTAAAAGATTGATTAAACGGTTGAGTGATCAGGGGGTTAAGTATGAAGCGGTTTGAGATCCAAACATGGGTGACATGTCGCTATGTACAACCACATTTTTATCTTCACCTTTACCTGTAAATCCATTCAGCTTCTCTGTTATCGGCCATCGGTCATTGGTTGTAGTCTTGTCTGGAGGGGACTGGTTTCCGTAATACTCATTTGCAAAACAAAAACAATACGAAACAACAAAGCAAAACAAAACAAAAACCCACGCCACGTGCTGAAAAGCACTGCAACAAATCAAGAGGTCTGGCCAATGTTATCTTTCTGACAAGATACAGTGCCGGGGACAAGAAAAAAGGGGGTGGAGGTGGGAGGAGGGAGGGAGGGGGGAGGGGGGGGGGGGCAAGCAAAGGAAGAAGTAGGTTGACAACATAATAGAGTGGACCGGAATATCCTTCGGGGAGACCTATATACTATTACTGATTACCAATGAGAACGGGGTGAGTTCGTGGATAAGTGGCTGCGGTGACCCTATGAATCTACGTTTGAGTTGATGGAAAAGCCAACCAACCCAACGACTTCTCCGTCATGATGATTGTTAAACAGGACGATACCTCATGGGAAAGCGCATTGTGTCAAATTGACTTCAGCCGCGACGACACAGATTCGCCTTGGTTTCAGCGTGATGTGCTGGTTACTCGTGGTGATCAGATTCGCAGTTGGGGTTTCTGTCGGCCATTAGCCACGTTACTTGTATGTTGCCTTCAGGTGCACTGAACAGAAAGACTTGACTACAATATGTGAGCTACTTCTCAGCTACTATGTAGTGTTCATCTCACACCTCTCTCGCAGAACACCAGAAAATGTGAAAGTGAAGAAATATTTTTCTTGATTTCTCCAATGCAGCCATGCACTCGATAGATCCAGGACTGCTGGAAATTTCCTCGTCCTCCCTTCTTTTCTTCGTCTTCGTCGTAGATGTCATCGTCATCATCATCATCAGCGGCAGCAGCAGCAGTATCGTCGTCGTCGTCATCATCATCCCAAGAATAGTTTTTCATGTCGTCCTCGACGTTGTCACCGTCGGAACCCTATCATCTTCGTCACCATCATTAATGTCGTCCTCGATATCACCACCATCACCACTACCACCAAAAGCATCATCGTTGTCGTCGTCGTAATCATCATCATCATCATCATCAGGTAAAGGTAAAGGTAAAGGTGTGGTTTTTTATAGCGACTTACACCCTTTGTCAGGTTCTCAAACCGCTTACACTTCATCATCATCATCATCATCATTATCATCATCATGATCATCATTGATGTTTCCTCGACATCACCACCAACACTGCCACCACTATCATCATAACACCATCAACACCACCAACACCACCATAGTAATAATAATCACCATCGTCGTCGTCGTCATTTGTACTTTTCACAACATTCTTTGAGATTCGGAAACCACTGAGACCAGAAGAAAGTGAACGTCACGAGAGCGTTTGACCCAGCACAAAACAACATACGCATGCACATGTGGACCTGTTCAGCAAAGGTGGTTCTTATGACGTTCAAGGAGATGACACCGCCTGACAATTAATGGTTTCCCACAGATGGTGGACCTAAGAGATACGCGCAATGTTCTTTGGCTGAGAAATATTCGGTTTTCAAGGCAACTAGTGGATGGTCTTCATGGATATTGATTCGCATGCTGTGCATTGTGAGGAGTGATGCTGTGATGACGAAACATCTGGTTCGAACAACAGTGTCAGTTCTCTGAAGCCCGTACTACACACTAACGCTATCCACACGACTCTTCACGTGCAGCGATCATCGCTTGCCACACGTGCAGCAAGTGGTGCTGCCAAGCCTCACAGCGAGTGAGGAATGAAATAGAAGCTGTCCTATTTTACGTCGTGTCTCGGGGCGTCAGCCAAAATGTCTCTCAGTTGCAGAGCACCACCGATGCTTCTGCTCCATTTGCGCGAACCGTAGATTCTAATGATGTTTCCCAAAATGATGGACGCTGAGATGAAGAAACTGATCGTGCTATGTCGAGATCAGGATATGTATACAACAGTTGAATGAAGGAACACGAGATGGCATTGTGGAAGCGACTACAAGCTAACCTGTCGATGTCGTAAGCGACTCTAGTTTATTGCCACATCGCGTGCGATGCAAGTAGCTTCTTGAACAATGAATGGCTCATAAATTATCTTTGTTTCATTTGCTGTGCCTCGTACTTGCGGAAGGAATACCGTTGCGCGCTCATTATTTGAATCAATTTTATATGCGGGAGTTTGAACAGGATAGTTACATCTTGTATGTCCGCACTTTTGTCTTTCGTAAACGATATGAGAAGTCTACAGGCGAGTTCAAATGGAGGTGAACGGCAAAAAGTGCAATACCCTGTAATACTGTACGGCTTGCAAAGTTTCGAGTTTTATTTTTCTTTCTGTTTATCACGAAGATTAATCTACACAGTAATACTGTAAAGTAATACTTTTGAAACTACTTGTATTGATTCTGTGTGCAGTGCCTGTTACAACTCGTGATACTGATACCATTCCTGTGGCTTGAACTGGCGGTTTTTGTTTAAAAGATGAGCTGTGATAGGAAGGATGAAGAATTGATCTCTCTCCCGCGCGTGCGCGTGCGCACTGCCTGTCATTGTCTGTCTGTCTGTCTGTCTGTCTGTCTGTCTGTCTGTCTGTCTGTCTGTCTGTCTGTCTGTCTGTCTGTCTGTCTGTCTGTCTGTCTGTCTGTCTGTCTGTCTGTCTGTCTATCTGTCTGTCTGTTGGTCCGTCCGTCCGTCCGCCTGTCTGTGTCTCTCTCTCTCTCTGTCTCTCTCTCTCTCTCTCTCTCTCTCTCTCTCTCTCTCTCTCTCTCTTTCTCTCAGTCATCTCAGAGCACGAAAAAGTCACAACAGTGTGACATTGTTGAATTTTGTGCGACTCGATAGAGACAAGTGATGTGACTGACATTTTGCTCTGACATCCGGGTCACCACAGAGTTCAATGATTGGGCACGCTCTGTCCACACCTAACACGTGGTGATAATGCCACTCCTGCAACTATTGACTTTTCAATTTGAGGAACTGGACCACAATTTCTGTTTCTCACAGACTTTCCTTTTGTCAGCGACTTTCTTAAAAGTTATGTGCTTAGGTTCTCCTTTTTACTGACGTTAAACAAAGTTATGGAATATATATATATATATCGATGTTGTGTTAATTTTATTTTATCTTCTTGCTGATCCTCTGTAAATATGCCAATATAATTCCGAATTTTTTTCCCCTAGTGTATTCGTTTTATCTGTCAGTCCATTTATAATGTTATTCACATTGATGCATGAGTATATGGGGGTGGGATGAGGTGGGTTGGGTTGGGGGTGTGATAGGGGGCATGTACGTATGCGCGCGCGCGCGCCCGTGTGTGTGTGTGTGTGTGTGTGTGTGTGTGTGTGTGTGTGTGTGTGTGTGTGTGTGTGTGTGTGTGTGTGATAGAGAGAGAGAGAGAGAGAGAGAGAGAGAGAGAGAGAGAGAGAGAGAGAGAGAGAGAGAGAGAGAGAGAGAGAGAGAGAGAGAGAGAGAGAGAGAGAGAGAGAGAGAGAGAGAGAGAGAGCGCGTAGCTTCAAGTTAAAGGTTGTTGTACGCGTAGCTTCAAGTTAAAAGCAGTTGTGTACTCGTAGCTTCAAATCAAAGGCAGTTGTGTACGCGTAGCTTCAAGTTAAAGGCAGATGTGTACGCGTAGCTTCAAGTTAAAGGCAGATGTACTCGTAGCTTCAAATCAAAGGCAGTTGTGTACGCGTAGCTTCAAATCAAAGGCAGTTGTGTACGCGTAACTTCAAGTTAAAGGCAGATGTACTCGTAGCTTCAAATCAAAGGCAGTTGTGTACTCGTAGCTTCAAGTCAAAGGCAGTTGTGTACGCGTAGCTTCAAATCAAAGGCAGTTGTGTACGCGTAGCTTCAAATCAAAGGCAGTTGTGTACGCGTAGCTTCAAATCAAAGGCAGTTGTGTACTCGTAGCTTCAAGTCAAAGGCAGTTGTGTACGCGTAGCTTCAAGTTAAAGGCAGATGTACTCGTAGCTTCAAATCAAAGGCAGTTGTGTACGCGTAGCTTCAAGTTAAAGGCAGATGTACGCGTAGCTTCAAGTTAAAGGCCGTCGTACGCAGAGCTTAAAGTTGAAGGCCGTTGTGCGCGTAGCTTCAAGTTAAAGGTTGTTGTACGCGTAGCTTCAAGTTAAAGGCAGTTGTACGCGTAACTTCAAGTCAAAGACCGTTGTATACGTGTAGCTTCACGTTAAAGGCCGTTGTATGAGTAGCTTCAAGTTAAAGTCCGTTGTACGCGTACGGTTTTAGATAAAGGCCGTCGCACGCAGAGCTTCAAGTTGAAGGCTGCTGTGTACGTGTAGATTCAAGTTGAAGGCAGTTGTGTACGGGTAGATTCAAGTTGAATGCTGTTGAGTACGGGTAGATTCAAGTTGAAGGCTGTTGTGTACGTGTTGCTTCACGCATTGCCCGCAATGTAGCGTGATACTACAGTCGCTTGCGACATTGACAGACTTCCACAACACTAGCTTATGGCAGTCGAAATACTCCTTTATTCAACTGTTATACACAATTACCGGATCTCGAGTGAGCTCAATCAGTTTCTTCATGTCTGGGACCATTATGTGAGAGTCATCATTCGAATCGTGATTCACGCTAGTGGAGTACATGTGGTAGCATCAGCGATAAGTGCAACTGGGAAATATTTGTGGCTGGGGCTCGCGACATGACGCAGAATAAGACAGTTTCCATTCCTATCCACACGCGCTACGCGGCTTGGCAGCATCGCTCTCTACACGTGTGGCAAGCGATGAGCACTGTACACGAAACGTCGTGTGGAGAGCGTCAGTGTGGAACGTGTGGAATCGCCTCGAGTACAACGGGCTTAACTTTGCTACACGAGGCAACTCTGGGACCCGTGCAGCTCTGATCGCAGCTGCCGCAAGCAGCAAGCGCCTGCTGGCGAGCGCTTGTACAACTGGGGCGCGTTGCCTACGCTAGATACTTTCTCGAGGGCGAGCCGCGGGCGAGGCAAACATCAACGGATGTCTAAGAAACGTCCAATCATCAATTGGCAAGGCGGAAGTCCGAGAGAAAATGGCTGCGTCCTGGCGCGAGAGTCGGTGAAGAAGTTGCCGACATACGAAATAACTGACGATACTGACATCACATCAGTTTTTCACTTGGTAGAACACACCATGGTGGCATCTTGAGACGCAGGGAAACTTCTTTCGAAGAAAAGATAGCAGCCCGGGTTAAATTGTAGACAATAATTTAGGTAATGGTGTGCCTCGATACACTTTGATCAATTCTAGGGACATAATTCAGAGAGTGGACATGTACGATGATTCGTGTATGCAGATGATTTTTTAAAATATCGACAGTGTTTGCCCAGAAATAACATATTCCTCAATATGCAAATGAACACTCGAACAGCAAATACTTCCGTGTACGTACACTTTTTCATTCTCGGACAGTGAGAAGCACATTACAGGCACTGCCGTCTATCAGCGACATCCCAACTGGCACGGTCTCCGCCAATTTGGTTTGCCTCTTTAGCTAGATGCGGCAAGGTACCTCCGGAGGTACCTCGGCCACCCTCCTTCGCAGCGAGTGCCTCCTTGTGAACGAGACGCCGTAGGCAACGCCTAGCCCTCGAGTTTCCTGCGAGACTCCTTGCCTAAAGCCCTACCTTAATAGCCCGAACGGTTGCACGGCGACAGGCCCGTGCAGCTGTCGCCCGACCCACTCGTTCGGCGAGAACTACCGTGCGTTCAAGGCGACCTACCGGTAGCCGACCGGTAGCCGAGGTACCAATGTGCACTCTTGAACGACTTTTTCTTTGAAATCAAAACAAATGTTCACCTCATCTTGGATAGGACAGCGTACATTCTTCACGCACTTCTATTTATAGCTGACGTCTAACACACCCGCATCCCACTGAAACAAATTATAATGAAAGAAACGTACCTCGTTTGATGCAAGCATCGTCAAAGTGTCGACTGCAGATCTTGGCCATGTCTGGGTTGAATGCTTCGTTCACTCGATCAATTTTAGCAATGATGGCTGATCTCCATTTGTCTTTCGCTTCACTGACACCTTTTCTTGGAATTCCAACGAAAGAAAGTCCCCTGCATGCCACTGATGATACCTTACAATCAACAACACAACACTTGGCTCCATCTGAAGTACTGTTCGCCCTCCTTGATATTGGTTTTGGAACCACGGCACATGTCACTCATTTCGCAACACACTGTGGTTCCACACTCTGGAAGTAACTAGGCGTTTCAGAAATGGCTGACAAGAACACTAAACACAGGGTTACAAACTAGACACATTTTCCCACCGACCTATGCGGAGAAAAAATTAAGATGGCTAAAACTAAGACACAAAAATCGTGAATTTCGCCAGGTGTTTACACTAACAAAGGCATCGGCCATTGAAAGCGGAGCAACCGGAAGTACAATTAGAACTAGATTGAAAACGAGGCTATCGGCGAACTTCTTATATGACACAGCGCGTGCAGGCTGAGCGAGCCAGCCGTCCATATGATGTAATGTCCATGGTTCCATCTGAAGTACTGTTCGCCCTCCTTGATATTGGTTTAGGAACCATGGCAGCTCTTGTATCACTGTCATTAAATTAATGTCACTCATTTCACAACACACTGTGGTTGACTCTGGAAGTAACTAGGCGTTTCAGAAATGGCGGACAAGAAAACTAAACACAGGGTTACAAACTAGACACATTTTCCCATCGACTTATGCGGAGAAAAAATTAAGATGGTTAAAACTAAGACACAAAAATCGTGATTTTCGCCAGGTGTTTACACTAACAAAGGCATAGGCCATTGAAAGCGGAGCAACCGGAAGTGCAATCAGAAGTAGATTGAAAACGAGGCTATCGGCGAACTTATTTCTCTACAATATATTGGATCCATGGCCCGACTGACAGTCGGGCTATTAAGTTAGGCCTTAAGAAACGCGTCCAGAGTCTGAAAAAAGGCCGCCGTAAAAGTTTCTGCAGAGTTACCTCCCTTCGATAACGACTCGTCTCCTGCGTGCCTCTCGCTGTGTCAACGAACGAATGTCATGTGATCTTGCAGCTCAAAATCAGCCGTTTGTACACTTACGTCATTTCGAGATAAAAAGGAAAACAGACAACGTAATATTGGGCGATTTCGGAATTTGGGAGATTTTGGCTCCTGCATCATGACCTTTATAACATTTTTTTTCCAAGTGATAAATGTACATAATCATAAACGTAAAAAATACATGTACGGTACTGCAAGAAAAACACTTGCCAGGAAAGATGAATTTGGTGCGCCTTATATTCCTAAACACATTTTAAATCTGGAGAAATACTTTCATAAAGAGAACAAAGAATATCTCTTGCTTCAAAATTTAGCGAATTTGATTGGCTGGTATTTACATGTATCCTAGCAGAAGGCTTGAACAAATGGCATGCATGCCATTAAAAAAAAAAGACATGCATGTTCGTTCACAGCCTGGTCGCATTCTTCCCTGGGAGTTGGGACGGGTTTTTAATTATGATACCCCGATGGCCTGGGGGTAAAGATGCGTAGTTTGAGCATCCCTGACAGGACGAAAAATGTCCAAATAAAATCCAGCACCTGTATCTTGCTGTAGGCGGTCACGGGTAAGGAGAAAGAAGAATAAAACGACATGCTGTATTTGTGCTACTGTGGACCAGTTGAATTCTCATTAAAAAATAGTCCACAAAGTCAGGAACAGTTGGGCTCATGCCCGTGTTATTACACACAAAAACTGACAGTACCGTCTCCCACAGTTCCAGAGTATGCTCAAAATGTCTTCAGCTCATAAGATATTCAGGATTCGTCACGACTACGCGTTTTTTGGTTCCGAGATACCGTGACAGAGCAAACAATTGCAGCATTTTGACTCCGGAGATGGGAACAAAGTGAATGACCCCTAGATTTACTTGCCCCTTCTAGAAAATTGCGATAGCTTGAGGTGGATTATAAGAAATAATGATAGGTAAAAATAATATATTGACCGTCGGGAAACACACACACACACACACACACACACACACACAACGTACACACACAACACATACACACAACACACACAGACAGCACACACACACACACAGACACACACTTACATACACAACACACACACAACACACACACACACAACACACACACAACACACATACAACACAAACACACAAAACACACACAACACACACACAACACACACACAACACAACATACACACACACACACACCACCCACACAAACACAAACACGCAGGCACACACACAAACACACACACAGACACACACATACATACATACACAAAGACACACGCGCGCGCGAGCACACACACACACACACACACACACACACACACGCACGCACGCACACGCACGCACGCACACAAACTCAGCTTTAAATCGGTATAAGTTGTAATGTTCAACCACTTCATGCTGAGGAATTTGATTTTCTCAACTGTGTGCCTTAACTCCTGTGCACTACGCATATTTGGAACTGTGTGCCTTAACTTCTGTGCACTACGCATATTTGGAACTGTGTGCCTTAACTTCTGTGCACTACGCATATTTGGAACTGTGTGCCTTAACTTCTGTGCACTACGCATATTTGGAACTGTGTGCCTTAACTTCTGTGCACTACGCATGTTTGGAACTGTGTGCGGATTTCTAGTGAAGCGGTTTGAGACCCAGACATGGGCGATCAGTCGCTATACAAAAACACACCTTTAACTTAACCTCTGACTGACTCTATGAGTGTTGACAGACTGTCGTTGTATCCCATGCATCGGACCTTCCATAACTTATCACCAGTTTTACTGCACACGTACATTTGTTCTACTGAACGTATTCACATTGAGTGTGACTTTGTAGCATGCTGGGAGGGCCGGAAAAATACAAGTTTTTGTTTGTCTGTTGGGCTGCCTTCTTAACTTCTATTTCCATGCACTTCGAATACACAGCCTAAATTCTGACAGGAGGATTTATGGCCATTCCGTTCCTGGTGCGTTTTCTGAGTTTGCAGAGACAATGCATGCAGGTCACTTTTAATTTATACACCACACATTAGTATTCATTGTTATTTCATTGCCGAAAACAAGAAATCAGCTAACTACGCGACTGCGTGCTGCAGTCGAGGTCAGCCTCTCTCAGAGTTGACAGATTTACAGAGCTCTCGATCGAGTCCATTATTTGCATGTGGTAATGTACATATTGAACGACCCACTGATTCCTCGTGGTCGCTTCGTGCGAGGCAGTGTTTATCAGGTGCAGCAACCTCTGGCACGTAACTCACCCCTTCCACAGTACAGCCCAACCTACAGATGGACTACTCTAGGTCACCAAGCCAAACTATCAACAAACTTTCACCCTCCTTCCTCCCAGGAAGTTCCGTTTTCCTGCGGCCTGGCAATCGCGTTGACCGTGAGGAGTTGTTTCCCTTGTTCCAGCGTAAGCTTATCGCTGCTTATCGTAATTACGTGGTTGCGTTCACACGCACGATCGGGTAACGCGAGCATCCATGATGAGACTACGCCCCGAATGCACACACAAACGAGTCTTTTTATCGTCCGAAGAGAGACGGCACTTCCTGAGTGTTGTAAACAAATGAATCTTTGACGGGATTAGGATAAGGAGTCGGGAAAAGTGTGCTTTCGCTCTGTAGATAAAGTAATGGTGGAGGGTAGTCACCGGTGCATTTGATGATGAAGGTTTTTTTTCTCATCACATTCATATGAGATGATTGATTATGAAAACCATAAGAAAGAATATCGTAAACGGTTTGGACCACTGAAATATTTATTTGAAAAGAATCGTTTTTGTATCATTCCTTCCAGACAAGAGTGCCTATCCCGAAAAGATGTAGCCTGATGCTACATAGGAGCCTGGATTCCCCCACCATACCTCCAACCCCAATTCCAGCAACCCCTACCTCCATTCCCCCACCTGCATGCAACGTTGAAGAGAAACCCATGAAAACTCCCGGAACACATGGTTTCAGCTGATGAAACACTTTTAGCAGCGGTTGTCATGTGGGATGAACCCTTGACATAAACTTTCATTCTTCACGAAGGCAAATGTTGGGTACGTCGAACTGAATTATAGACATCTACGCTCTGATAAGATACATGTATATTCAACTAAAACATTGACAGGAACAAACTGTTTTCTCAGCAGGAATAACGTTGACTTCCTTCTCTTGTTAAGCATCTACTAAATCTCAAATAAGTATATAGAAATGTAAAACAGTTGTACAAAAGGCTATGAAAAATGCACAAAATTAACACAAAGCCTGATGTGCCTGATGTTGGTTAATGGGCTAGCTTTCGTTAATCTCGTGTTCCATATATAGAATTCCTTTCAAAGTTGGTCTTGCTGCCAGTGGTGTGTTGCTTTGGAAAAAAAAGAATGAATGAATGGATGAACGAACAAACGAATGAATGAATGAAGAATAAATTATGATTGAAAAATGAATGACTTAATTAATGGTGAATATTGGATGAATGAATGAAGTTTTATGGCCTATCGGCCTTTGTAGGCTAAATAAGAACATTGATCACGAAAATCAGTGGAGCCGATTAGAGGAAGGCCAAGTCGAGTCTCTTTTTTTTCTTTTCTTTTTTCTGAACTCTTTATTGAAAGGGCCTCCAGGCCATTACAAATAATACAACACAAAATAATGCGTACATCATATCTCACTCAACAACATATTTCCTCTACCGTTGCACCTTCTCTCCTCTTTATGACATAAAACAGGTAGGTGCATAACGTTCGAATACTGTTTTGATCTTTAACACTCATTAATTATGTGAAAACATTGGCATAATCAGTTACGAATGGTAGTAAGTGTTTCACGCTGAGGTCGCTCACTTTTTTTCTCCAAATAAATAAATAATTTAACCATCATAACACATCATAGTAATAACATTATCATTACCACCTTGAAGCCTACTGCCTCGCCTCTCTTCTCTCTCTCTCTCTCTCTCTCTCTCTCTCTCTCTCTCTCTCATTATGACAATGGAGCCAAATCGAGTCTCAATTTCCATAGTTATGCGCCCTCTGCAAATCGCGTAGGGAGACGCGGGGGGCCTGTTCCTGCCCCCACCTCACGGGAAGGGGTGTGTGTGGTGCTTTAGAGAAAGATCCCTCTCCCTGAAATCCGCCAGCCAAAGGGGGTCAATCTCTGCCAGCGCAGGCTGGCACATGTCGAAGCCAAGACTTGGAAGAGTCAGCAAAAAACCTGCAACGTCAAGTTAAAGACAAACTCTGTCCTCTCGTCCAAGGACTGAGCCAACAAACTTGACCCTCGCGGGACTCTCGCCAAATGAAGGGAAAGACCGTCCAGTCACCGTGGGCCAGCGGGGACATCCCAGCATTCCTCTGCAGTAATGCCTAGTGCTCGCCTTCCGGCCTGTGACGTCGCAGCGTCGACATGACCTAAATCTCCAGTGCTGACTGCATGTGAAATGCTGCAGAAGTCGTGTGTACTTTAGAAGGGCATTACTGCATGGTGCATGCTGGATAGAACCGGCCGGTGTCAGTTTTCTAGCGTACGCTTGAGACAGTCTGTACTCGGTTGTGCAACTGTCATTCATTGATGGAAGTGCCCATGAACTAATTTTACCTGAGTAGCAAGCAATTCTTGTAATGCTTGTATTTCTTGCAATTTTTAAGAGTTCTGCCTACAGTTAAACAGAGACAGTTTTATTCGTTGCCCACACTGCAACACGATGAGCCAAAGCACTGATACCTGCGTTTATGACTGATGATTATGACACTTGACATCAAGTCAGGTCGTCATTACAGAGTACACCATCATCCGTCATCAATGCTTGCAGATTCATCAGTTATCTTTGCATGGGTTGCGTGAGAAGCGTGATTGACATATGCCGTATCTGGTATCAACTATTCTTGGCAACGTGCTGACCAGAACCGGGTTTGCCAGGACTATGATACGCTAGCAAAGACAATTCAAAGGCGTTTCCTCTTCTTTTATTTCCCTTCAAGTGATCGCTGTAATCATAGCATCGTCCAGTCCGTCTCTTTTTGTAATAATACGTTTCTAAAATCAGACATTGCCTGCATTTTCGAACCAGTTGTATTGTTGAATCCTTTGTTTATATCGATCCCTTCTTTATAATATAAAAAAGGAAACGGTTTTTGGATTGCTTTTGCTAGTATATCATGGTCCCGGGAAACCTGCTCCTGTAGTCACGATGATCAGCAACCAAGGAGGCTTGCTTCTCTTTTCAAGGACTTTATCTTCTCTGAAGCAAGCACAAAGAAAGTGCGCAATCCTGTCCTGCGAGTGACTTGCCATAGGACTTTGATCTTCACAACATCATTAATAACAACAACTACGGCGATGATGACAGAAACAGCAGTATCAGCTACAGTAGCAGCAGTATTGCAACAGCAGCGACAGCAGCAGAAATCGCAGCAACAGCAACATGATGAGCAGCCACAGCAGCAGCAACAACAACAATGAAGCAACAAAAATGCAATGAAACCATATGGTCGGTAATGGGTCCGTGCGTGCATAAAGAATTCAACTTATCCCTCCAGGTTTACTGGAGGTCCTACAGACTTTATTAGTCTGTCTGTGTGTGTGTCTGTCTGTCCCGACTCCACGGCCTATATCTAAAAAACTACTGGACGGATTTCCTTGAGATTTTGCACACTGACCGGAAGTTAGGTCCCATTCAATATTATCAAATTTTCAGAATCGAGGTTTGAAAAGAAAGTGACTTTTTTACATTTTGGTGTTTCAATGAAAACGATTCAACAGACTCCATTTTGCAAAATCTGTGACGTGATCATTTGACGTCGAATAACGTGACGTCATTTGCGAGGAGATTTTTTGAGAAGGGTGAATAGAATAGAATAGAATAGAATTCTTCGGCTTGCTTAGGCGTCCAGGGCCTATCGCCGATTCTGGTAGTTCTCTGGCTGTATTTTTATTGTTCTTGGCCCGTATTCACGACGGCGATTTATCTTTTTAACACTCGATTTATCTCCTATCCCCGATTTATCTTGACTTCGGTTTAAATTCTCCTATTCATGACGGCGATTTAGCCCTAAACTCGCGTCAA